>JAQZBX010006917.1:0-51808 GCA_029593785.1 Cabassous unicinctus | reverse complement strand
AAATTAAAAAATAATTTTTATATAGCAATGAATATTAATTTAAAAATGCAAGGAATTCATTTTAAGATTAATTTTCAAATTCATTCTTTATTCATAACAGAGTGTTCCTTTTATGTTATGTTCCATTCCCCCAGCATCTTATGGATCACCCCTCTGAATTTTCTGCATGCATATAATCAAGAAATGCAGTTGCATTTTTTAAAAATGTCAAATTTTTGAGCTGCTTGACTTGCCTTGGGGTTATGATCCTTGAAATGGGAAAGAAGCCTGCAAAGTAGACTTGGGAAGCCAATCTGGCTGTGTTACATGACAAACTAAAAGGAAAATTCATTCAGAAAACATTTTTGTCAATGACTGAAAATTGAGAAAAGTTATTAGGAAAAGTATTTATATCTTCTGTGTACAGTTTAGTGAGAAAGAGCCTTTATGGATCCAAAAATGTTGCAAATATGTTTAAAACTACTAATTGAAATGCACAAGTAGGTGGATGAAAATTAAATAATGTGGATAATAAACCATGGTCATTCAAGATCTGCCTATACATCAGTATAATTTTGATTATGTAGAGAGAACATTGGCCATCTGGATGCTTCCAATATTCAGTTGTTTGACATTTGGTAAAATGATGTGATGGAAATGTGGCTAATTTTTGTTGTTTTTCATTATTGGTATACAAATAAATGTTATGTAGAAGTTTTCTTCACAAATATAAAGCTCCTGTACATTAGTAGGGGGCTATAATCTTCCAGAATTCATTTTGACAATTTCAGTACCTTATTCCCAAATTCCCTTTAAGCAATTCACTTTCTATTTATCATTTGTGATTACATTAAAGCAAGGAATAAGTAGGATTATTTTGAATTTCTCCATTCACATTAGATGTTCATACTCAGAGAAGACATTAGAGCTCTCTAAATTTGAATTTCAACATGTATTAAAATGCATTTAGGTACATATTCAGGGTATCATGAGATAACGAGAAGACATCTCCAGGTAGGCTTAGTGCTGATTATACATGTTTTTCTTATCCTCTTCTTTCTTTGAAGGAAGGGATAAAGGATTAATTTGCCATGCAAACAGACAAATTCGCAATTAAATCTTATGATGAAATAAACAAAAACAAAACATGAAAACAGAAAGCCAACCAGGACAATCTCCAATGTCGATTATCATTGCTTAGAAATAAGGAATTTCTTACCCCTTCTTATTATATAACTCTCTTGTCATTTTTTTGTTTGTTGGTTTGGTTTGGTTACTTGAATAGTACTTTGTATTTTGATTTTTTAATTTTTTTATTAGAGAAGTTGTGAGTTTACATAAAATAGTGCAAAATATACAGGCTTTCCATATAATACCCTATTATCAATATGATGTATTAATACGCTATCTTTGTTACCATTAATGAGAAAATATTATTATAATTGTACTAAGTACAGTGCTTGGTTCACATTACAGTTCACTCTTTATGAAGTCTTCATTTTTTAAATATTTTTACTATAGTAACATATATTCAATCTAATAATTCCCCTTTAAACCACATTCACATATATAATTCAGTGCTATTAATTATATTCAAATGTTTTGTTAGGATCAAGTAAAATTTTCAATTACAACTTTGAGTATTGTTTAACAATTCTGCTTTCTCCTTATAATGAACTGTCAGCATTGTACAGCTGGATTCTCCTATAGGTCAAATACTGACAAAAAATATATACATTTGTGTTGGTGGTATCAGCATGTACCTTACTATAAATGTGCCTCATCTAATTATGATTAGGTAGACAATTTCAGGAGAATAGTCTTAGATAGATAGGAATATCTTCAGATATTGGAGCAAGAATGGCTCTGACAACCTGAAGATTTCATTATTTTATTATTTTATTTTATATCATTCATACTTGAACTTACATAAACAATAAGTATAGCAAAAGTTTTGAATCTATAAGATGCAAATGCATATCATCATACAGGGCTCCCATACATAATTCCAACAGCAACATCTTGCATTGTTGGGAAATCGTTGTTAAAAACTATGAAAGAGCATCATCAAAATATTACTATTAACAGTAACGAAAATCTTACATTGGTGTTTTTCCCCCAACCCTCCCAGATATTATCACTCTGTATTAGTATTATATACTTGTTATATTTCATGAGAGAACATTCTCATGATTTTTCTGTTACACACAGACCATCTACCACCATGTTTCATTGTATTATATAGTCCCATGCTTTTTACAATCCATTAAAAGGGTACACTCAGTGGCTATCATATTCATCACAGAGTTGTGTTGTTATCACCTCAGTCAATTTTATAATGTTTTCATTACTCTAAAAGGAAAAAATCCCATATTTCCTATAGTTGTCCCTTAGAATTAATGCAATATCTTCTTTACCATTGCTGTAAATATATTACAATAACACTGTTAACTATCATCCATTAGTTATATTTGTTTGTAATCTCCCCATGTGTCACCATATTCTCAATAATTTGTAAAGGAGAACATTCTTTGAGGTGCAAAGGTTTTTAATTTTCAAGAGGCCCCATTTATGAATTTTTTCTCTCTTTGCTCATGGTGTGGGTGTAAAGTTCAAGAAATCATTTCCTAAAACAAGATCTTCTAGATGCTTCCTGACATTATTTGCCAATATTTTATGGTCCTGGTTCTTATATTTATATTCTTTCATTTATTTAGGTCTTCTTTGATTTCTTTTAAAAATGTTGTGTATTTTTATGCATACAAGTCTTTTACATCTTTAGTTATATTTATTCCTAGATATTTGATTATTTTAGTTACTACTGTAAATGGCATTTTTTTCTTGATTTCCTCCTCGGACTGCTCATTATTAGTGTACAAAAATATTACCGATTTTTGCACATTAATCTTATAAACTGCCACTTTACTGAACTCACTTATAATCTCTGGAAGCTTTGTTGTAGATTTCTCAGAGCTTTTGATGTATAGGATCATGTCATATGCAAATAGTGAATTTTTTACTTCTTCCTTTCCAGTTTGGATGTTTTTTATATCTTTTACTTGCCTAACTGTTTGAGCAAGTACTTCTAAAACAATGTTAAATAAGAGCAGTGACAGTGGGTATTCTTGTCTTGTTGCAGATCTTAGAGGGAAAGCTTTTAGGATTCCACCATTGAATATGATGTAAGCTGTGAGTTTTTCATCTATACACTTTATCATTTTGAGGAATTCTCCTTTGGTCTCTACCTTTTGAAGTGTTTTTATTGAGAAATGGTGCTGTATTTTTCATATGCTTTTTCTGCATCTGTAGAGTTGATTATGTGATTTTTTTTCTTTGAAATTGTCTATGTGGTATATTACATTTATTGAATTTGTTATGTTGAAACATCCTTGCATATCTGGGATGAAACCCACTTGGTCATGTTGTATAATTCATTTGATGTGTCACTGAATAAAATTAGTAAGTATTTTTTGAGAATTTTAGCATCTAGTTTCATCACACAGGTGATGAATCAGATCTTAGTAAGTAAAATAAGAAAAAAATGAACCTTTAAAAAAGAATAACAGATCCAAGAAAGCCTAAAAGGAAAAGAACATCTATATATTCCCAGTCATAATGTATAAGATGGCTGCCTGATAACCAGGTGGATTATGTTTTGGTTGAGCCGGGAATTGAACCAGTGTCCTCATATAGCCAATACAAATTCCTGCACTGAGCTAAATTATCTCCTTAAGTTAATTAATCTTCAGATAGCTATTTCCCTCCTTTCCCCCAGGCATTTTAGAATTCTTCAGCTTGCTAGTGTCCTGCTGAGTAGAAACTTGTCCTTGCCTCCTCTCTAATCTAGTTGATTTCTCACCCTGGGCAGCGGGTATCTGAGCATGACAGCCTGCATGAGCTGTTCCCACTTCCCCTCTCCACTTTGGGTTGTGGTCCATTCAGAAAATCTAAAGGGCTTCTGGTGGCCAAACTTACCACAAAGAAACTACTCTCCATACTCTGCCACACATCCTTTCCTCCCAGGGAATGCCCCTCCCTGTTCCTTGACAGCAGTAGCCAGGAGCCCCAAGGCTACCTTCCCTGTGCGTAGGGTATATGTACCACTTCCAGCCACAGGTGCGAGCAATTCATGGTTTTCCATTGGCTTCTTTCTCTTTCCAGTACCCTCCTAGATATCTTAGAGTAGCTTCCCATTTTATGTATATCCAAAGCAGCTCCTTTAAATAGGTCCCTGCCTTCTCTCTGCTTTTTTTGTGGGGAGAGGGTCAGACTCTGCCTACCTACTTTGGCACCATTTTCCAAGAAGTCCTATTTGATTTCTAAAGGACAACAATTAGGAATGTAAGGGATAATGGGATTTTTCCTTTGAGAATAATGAAAACTTTCTAAAATTGACTGAGGTGATAACAGCACACTGATGAAAATAAGAGCCACTGAATGTAAAATTTGAAGGGATTGTACAAACCATTGGACTGCATGACATAGGGACACCATTGGTGGAAGATGTACTGTAGTTAACAGCCCAAATATGAGAATGTTCTCTCATGAACAATGAGAAATTTGTAATACTAATACAGGGTGTTAATAATCATGTGGGATAGTGGAAAATACACCAAATGTAAGCGATTGGCTATAGTAGTAATATTTTGATGATGCTCTTTCACAGTTTGAAAAAATGTTTCACAACAATGCAAGTTGTTGTAGATTCAGTTGATACATGGGACCTTTTTGATGACATTCATGTTTTGGTTTTAAGTTCACAAATTTTACTATACACTTATTTTGTATGTATGTGCATATATGAAGTATACACTTCAGTACAATTTTATTTAAAAATCTGTTTGAACAGGCAAAGAAGACACTGTATATTGCTAAAGAGTTCAATTCAACAAGAAAATATACCACTTAAAATACATATACACTGGAGGGGATTGAAACACATACACCACAATAAAACAGGTTCTGGTCCCAACACCTTGTACAGAGGTATGAAGACATTTATAAATAGGATGAGTGAAGATGCTATTAGTTAAGATATGTTAAAATGTAATGAGAATGGGCCTTAATCAGAACATAGATGAGAAAAGCAAGAGCACCTCTTTGTGCATTGTCATGTGACATAAAAGCAAAACCCTAATTTTTCCAACCGGCCAGAAGAAACATGCCAGAAGAAAGTAAGCCTTATTGCCTCAGAAACTGTTTGCCAATTAAATTCCTGTTGCTAAGCCAACCCAATTTACGATATTTATTTTATGAACTGAGGAAACTAATTTCTACACCAATAAGGGAGCTTGTGAAAGTAAGAAGCTAATATTGGTAGATTTGAAGAGAGAAGTAGATGATTTACATTAATAAGAGACTTCGTTATGACCACTTTCAAACATAGATAGAACATTGAGAATAAAGTTCTATAAGAAAATAGAAGACTTGAATGGTACTATAAACTAGATGTAAAAGTCCTATATAGAGTACTTCACCCCAAAACAGCAGAAAACACATTCTTCTCTAGTACACACAGATCATTTTCTAGGATAGTCCATCTCTTGGGTCACAAAATAATTCTCAATAAATTTAAAGAAAACTATTCAAACAGTGAAATGTACCCTCTCTGACCACAATGGAATGAAACCAGAAATCAATAACAGAAAGATAATTTGAACTCACCAATAAGGGAAAATTAAACAAGACAGTTAACTAATGTACCAAAGAGGAAATCATGAGGGAGTTTAGGAAATACCTTAAAGGGAATGAAAGCAAAAGCATACATGTTGGTTTCATTAAGGAAGGTGTTGTCAAATGTTTAGAAAATCATTGAATGAATGTTCAGAATATAACTAGAAGAGTCTTCAATGAAAGGATTACCAGGTTCAAGAAATACAATAGCTCATTTACATAAATTAGGAAGTATCAAAATTACCTCAGATGTCAAAGGATGACGTGAGGTTTTAATTAATCATGATTTGATTAAGATTGTAACTATACCAAATATAATAACATCTGACTATTGTAGGAAGAACATTCAATTGGAGCTCCAAGATGGCAGAGTAGGGAATGCCTGGCTGCAATCCTCCTCTGGAAACTTTGGAAAGGTAAGCAGATTTACTAGGCAGAAGGGAAGCTGTAGGACTGCAGTGGCAATTGGCGAAGGCAGCTTGAGATGGGGACACAGCTCGCTGTGGGGGTGAGGTGAAGGAGAAAATCTATACGAGACAGGACACAAACCAGCTCAGAGGGTGGGATAAGCGAGGGAAGTGACCTGACTGGAAGATTGGTGTTCAGCAGCTCCTAGAGTGAGTTAAGTTCCCCACCTAAGTGACCAAGGGAGCATCTACTTACCCAGCAGTTTCTTGAGTGGGGGAGTTGTGGAAATATCTGGTGTGGGGGACTAGAGCCAGGCCAACTCATGAGGAGAAAGGTGTAGGGGGAGGGAAAATAAGGTGGGCAGACAAGAAAAAACCCACCAGCCTGAAATTAAAAAGTTTCAAGGAGAAGGGAAGGAAGAACTGATCAGGCAGGCTGCCACATGCACCTGCCCTGGGGGAGAGAGGAACTGGGCCAGTGAGGGGATGGGTTGACAGGTGCCTAACAGCCATGGAGAAGAGGAAACTTGGAGAGGCAATTGGCAAAACATCAAAAGCCTAATTGGCCTGAGGTAATTGAGAGCAAGAGGCAGAAGAAAAGCCTTCAGAAACTTTTAAAATCTTAACCTAATTGGAGGAGTCCTGGGTTTAATCACCAGTGCCTCCTTTAAAAAAGCCTTAAAGGCCTGAATGATAAAGGGGTGGAGAGCTGCACTCTAGGAGTTGCAGAGAGCAGGGGTTGAAGGACAGAAGCCTTGGGACAGGGAACTTTTACTAATATTTCCTTTTTTAGGTTATATGATTTGTTACTTTTAATTTTTTTTATTCCCTATTTTTTTCTCTGCACTAGGGAAACTTACTTGCAGAAGGCAGGCTGTAAAGTGATTGGTGAGCATTAGCAGCCTGAGGTGGTTGCTAGTGGCCTGAGGGGAACCCTTTTTTATTTTTTCATTTTTTGTTTCTTGCTTTATTTCCTTATTTTCTCATCTTTTTTTCTACTTATTACCTCTCTTTCTCTCTTTCTCTTTTTCTCTCTCTCTCTCTTTCTTTCTTTCTTCTTTTCCCTCTTCCATTGCTTTTTGGTTGTTCCAACTTTTCATGTTCTTTCTTCTGAACTCGCTGATCTTTTATTTTATTCAATTTTTTCCTTCCTTTCTCTCTATTTTTATTCCACCTTTTTTATTTTTAATTCTTATTATTTTTCTTGATTTTTCACTTATTACATGTTTACTTTTTCTTGTCTTCCTGTTCCTTTAAAGTTCAATTTGCATCTTTTCCCTTTTGAAATTTTTTCTCTTCTCTTTTCTTTCCTTTTCTGTGGTCTTAATATTTTATGGGGGGAACTTAGGCAAATACAAGTATATAGAATAAGTGGAACAAAATGACAAAGAGTAACCTTAACACAAAACAAAATAAAATAAACCCTAGATAAGAAATAGAATCTAACCATCTTAATAAGCCCATCAAGATAATAAAATGTCAAACACCAGAATTACAAGCCATACTAAGGAAGAGGAAGACATGGCCCATTATAATAAGCAAACTTAAAAACAGAAGGAAATGCAGAAAATGAAAGAACTAATCAAGGATATTCAAACAAATATCATGAATCTACTTAATGAAGTGAATGAAAAGAATATAAGAATACTGTGAGGGAACATAAAGAAGAAATCACAAACATATAGAAAAAGATAAAAAATATGATCATGATAAATGACATAGTGCATGAAATTAAAAATATGATGGAAGCACATAACAAGATTTGAACAAGCAGAGGAATGAATTAGTGACAATGAAGATATTGCTTCTGAAATTACACAGATGGAACATATAGATAAAATAGATAGAAAAAATTAGCAGAGACTTGGAGAATTGAAAGACAACATGAAATGCACAAACATATGCATGATGGGCATCACATAGGGAGAAGAGAAGGTAAAAGATAGAGAAGGGATGTTGGAGGAAACTATGGCCTGAAAATTTCCCAACTCTTTTAAGGGACTTGTATATACATGTCCAGGAAGTACAGTACACTCCAAGCAGTACAAATTCTTACAGGCCTACCCTGAGACAAATACCTAATAAAGTATCAATTGTGCAAGATAAAGAGACAATACTGAATACAGGAAGAGAAAGAGACCCATTACATACAATGGAAGATCAATAAAATTAAGTACTGATTACTTATGTGAAACCATGGAGGTGAGAAAGAAGTGGTATGCATAGTTAAAGTGCTAAAAGAAAGTAATGGCCAGCCAATAATACTGTAACCAGCAAAGTGGGCATTCCGAAATGAGGGAACATTCAAAATATTCACCAATAAACAGAAATAAGGAGAGTTTGTCAACAAGAAACTTGCCCATCAAGAAATACTAAAGGAAGCTCTTCAGGTTGACAGGAAATAACAGGAGAGAGAGTGTGGGGAGAAAGTGCAGAAAAGAAGATTATTGAAAGAATAACTAAAAAGATCAAATGAGAAATAGAAACAACACATGAGATATATAAACCTAAAGAAAATATGGCTAATGTAATTACTGCCTTTAGAGTAATACCTTTGTATTTGAATGGATTAAACTCTCTCCAATAAAAGAAAATAGATAGTCAGAATGAATAAGGAATTATGACCTATCTCTGTACTCTCTACAAGAAATTCACCTTATTCCCAGGGATGCAAGGAGGTTACAAGTGAATGGTTGGAAAACAATTTTACATGCAGGCGATAACCACAAAAGAGGAGGGGAGTAGCTATTCTAATATTGGACAAAATAGACTTAAAAAAAAACTATTGTAAGAGACAAAAAAGCCACTATATATTGATAAAGGGGATAATCTGCTAAGAAGAAAGAACAAACGTAAACCTTTATGCACCTAACCAAGTTGTGTCAAAGTATATGAAGTAAAGATTGAAAAAAATTAAGTGGAGAAATAGATTACTCTGCAACTATAGGAGGGGGACTTTAATAAACCTTATCACCATTAAACAGAACACCTTGACAGAGAATCACAAAGAAACAAAGACTTTGAATAATGCATTATAGGATCTCAACCTAATAAACATATACACAACACTACACCCAAATATGATGAGATATATATTTTTATTGACTGCACATGGGCCATTCTCCAGGATAGACCACATGCTAGCTTAGAGAACAACTCTGAATGAATTCAGAAAAATTGAAATTATACAAAGTAATTTCTCTGACCACAATGGAATGAAGCTGGAAATCAGTAAGGGACAAAGAAGCAGATTAGGCACAAAGATATGAAATTTTAAAAATACAGTCTTAGACATTTAGTGGGTCAAGGAGGAAATTACAAAAGAAATCAATAACTACCTTGAAATGAATGAAAATGACAACATAATTATCAAAATCTGTGGAATGTATTCAAAGCTGTATTGAGAGAATATACACCTGAAATCTATTCTTCTTTATTCCATTTCCTTAGGAGTTCCCAGTTATTTTTGCCTGGTATCTCACATTTCCAGTTACCTTTACCTGGGATCTAGCCACCAATTCTACTTGGTTGAACAGTCCATAAGAACCAGGGATCAGAATACCCTTATCTGGAAACTTAACTTCTCTTTTAAACATTTCACAAATACAGCTAAGACTACTTCGCTAGCTGTCCCTGGCATCCATTTTTCAGTCTGGGACAAAGGCAAGGCATACCTTGGCCATCAAGATTAAGAGACCAGAGAATTGCCAGGTTCAAAGTGGAAAAGTATGAAAATGAAAAAGATCATTGCTAATACTAGCAAGCCCCAGGCTTTATTGAAAATAATTATTTGAATGGAGTATTGTCTTTCAAAATGGCTGCTAACTTTGGATGTTCTAGAAAAATTTACAGCTGAGTAATATTCCTTTGTATGTATATAAAACATTTTGCTAATCCCTTCATCTACTGTTGGATACTTGGATTACTTCCAACTTTTGGCAATAGTGAATAATGCCACTATGAACATAGGTATGGATGTATCTTATCATATCCCTGCTTTGAATTCTTCTGGCAATATAAAAAGCAGTGGGATTGCTGGATCATATGTGAGCTCTATAGTTAGCTTCCTGAGTTACCAATTTATAGTCCTCCACAATATTGGCACCATTCTATATTCCCACCAGTAGTAGATGAGTGTTTCCATTTCTCCACATCCTATTCAACACCTGTATTTCTCTGGTTTTTAATAGCCATGAGTCTAATAGGTGTAAATGATATCACATTGTAGTTTTGATATGCTTTATCCTAATAACCAGTGATTTTGAACATCTTTTCATGGAAATTTTAGCCATTTATATTTCCTCTTATTAAAAGTGTTTACTCAAATTTCATGCCCATATTTTAAATGGGTTATTTGTCTTTTATTTTTGATATGTTGAATTTACTTTTATATGCTGGATATTAGGCCCTAATCGTACAAGAGGTTCCTAAATATTTTCTCCCCTTCAATATGCTGCCTTTTCTTTTTCTGGACATACTACTTTGAAGTAGAAAAAATTTTAGTTTTGAGGAGGGGTACACACAGCTCCCTGAGGATGTGTGCCCTCTGTTGTGGACACATGGAGCGAGAAGCTTGGGACGTCTATCTATGCAGACTGACGGCATGGACTGATTGGTAGAGATTTGAGAGTTTTTAGCCTGCCTGTGATGGTTAACATAGATGGATGAGCCCCACCTTTAGGAGAAAAAAAAAAAGTCAGTTTAAGCCGCCGGCCCAGCAACCGGGTGACAGGGAGTGGGTGGGCTCTGGCAAGGGGTGAGAGAGCTTTCCTTTCTATGGATTTGGCTGCCTAGAACCTCTTGCAGCTTGGGTGAACAAAAGAGCTGGATTGAATCAAAATCCGGCACAGTGGAGGGGTAAATCTGCTGAGGGAGTTAATTTACCTAGCTGCTCAGGGATAAGCCTTAAACCCCACCAAGCTGGGGAGATGGAGCACTCTCTGAGAGAGGGAGGATTCTGACAGAAGGCAGAGAGAGAGGAGATTCTTTACCATCGATTTGGCTGCCTGGAACCCCTCATAGCTTTGGGGAGCAGATAAGCTGGCTTCAAGCAGCACCAGGCTGAGGGGAGAGATGAATCTGCTGAGGTAACCTGACTTACCCAGCAGCCCAGTGATGCTGAGGCTCGGCTCCAGAAGGGGCAGAGTTGGCCAATTTTATGATTCTGCACTGACTAGCATCAGAGCTTCAGCTCCCCTGGGGAGTCCAGGAAGTGGGAAGTGCTTGATTAGTTTCCACAAGCCTAGTTAGCGTCCCCTCGGTGAAGGGGGTTGTCTAGAAGAGGACTTATTTTGGGCCCTGTATTTTGCTAAAAAAAAGAGACAGTCACTTAAAAAATGAAAAATAAATTCTTCTTTTTAACTTAGTTATATAGCTAAAAGCTGCTTCAAAACCTGCAGATAGAACCCTGCAGGGAAATTGTTTGATAAACACAAGCAGGCTCAGAAGATCCACAAGGACTCTAGTAGGAACAATGATCCTCCTTAGCTTTGTTTGACTGCTTTCCTGTGTGGTTGTTTGGTTTTTCTCTGTTTAATTGTTGTCTCTTGCTTTTCTTTCCTCTTTCCTGTTGCCTTTCTTTTTTTTTTTTTTCATTTTTTTAAAATTAGGTGCTGCTAGCTTGCTCTTCTTTGCTGTGCTTCTTCTTCAATGATTTCCCATTCTCTGTCTATATTGATTTTGTATTCCAAACTCTCTCTTATCCTACCTTCATCTTTCTGCCTTTTGCTTTCTGTTGTGGCTCTTATATACCATGTTTATTCATATGGACACAACTTAAGGGTGTCAATTTCTATTCTATCTGTTTTGTTTTCTTCTTTTTTATTAATATAAACTTTTTCTTTTCAGCCATTTCTTTAATCTTTCTCTTCCTCCTCATAACTCTAGCCTTCTAAATCAATATATATATATTCCTCTATTTGGTTTCCCAGTGTACTGTAGGTACTCCACTTTTTTTCCTATTACTCTATACCACATACATGAGTTAAATATTCATTTCATTAAGTCTTATTTGGCCCCTCTTATAACTTTTATCAATATTACTATTATCCTTCTTCCTTTCTCACATCTTTTGATTCCTCTTGCCCTAATCTTTTGCCTTCAAGGGAACATAGAAAGAAGCAAGGAAATAAAATAAGAAGAAAAAGAATCAAAGAGAAAACTTAACACACACGCAGAACCACCAGTTAGATAAAACTCTAGAGCAAAGAGAGAAGTTAATCAACTGAATAAACCCATCAAGATAAAATGATGACTAGAGGACAACAAAAAAGTAAAAACCACACTGAGAAACAGGAAAGCATAGACCAGTCCAATGAACAAACTAAAAACCAGGAAATGATGCAGATCATTGAACACATAATCAAAGATTACCAAACAAATATCATGGACCAACTTAAAGAAGTGAAGGAAGAGATTAAGGATATAAAGAAGACACTGGGAGAATATACTGAAGAAATTGTAAACATACACAAAAAGATAACAGATATGATGGTGATCAATGGCACAATCCAAGAAATCAAAAAGATGCTGGATTCACATAACAGCAGATTTGAACAGGCAAAAGAAAGAATTAGTGATGTGGAAGACAATATATCTGAAATCAACCAGATAATAGAACAAATAGACAAAAAAATAGAAAAAATCCAGCAGGGAATCAGGGAATTACCTGACAATGCAAAACACAGAAACATAATCATTATGGGCATCCCAGAAGCAGAAGAGAAGGGAGAGGGAACAGAAGGAGTTTTGAAGGAAATAATGGCTGAAAATTTCCCAAGCCTATTGAGAGAGATGGATGTGCAGATCCAAGAAGCACAGTGCACCCCAAACTGAATAAATCCCAACTGGCCTATTCCAACAGATATACTTGTCAAAATATCCAATGCTCAAGACAAAGAGAAAATACTCAAGGCAGCAAGAGAAAAGAGAACCATCACATACAAGGGAAGCACAATAAGATTAAGTGCTGATTTCTCATCTGAAACCATGGAGGCAAGAAGACAGTAGTATGACATAGCCAAAGGACTAAAATAAAAAATCTCCCAGCCACAAATTCTCTATCCAGCAAAACTGGCATTCAAAAATGATGGAGATTTTAATATATTCACAGATAAACAGAAATTAAGAGAGTATATCAATAAGAAACTGGCACTTCAAAAATACTAAAGGAAGTTCTACAAGTTGAAAGGAAAAAACAAGGGAGAGAGAGTTGGAGGAGAGTGTAAAAACAACTAAAAAGACAAAAAAAAAAAAGAAACAAAACAACATTTGACATACATTAAGCCAAAAAATGGCTGAAGTCAGAAATTCATTGCCGGTAATAAAACAGACTGTTAATGGATTAAATTCACCAATCAAGAGACACAGATTGGCATAATGGATGAGGAAATATGATCCATCTATATATACTGTCTACAAGAAACTCACCTTCAACCCAGGGATTCAAGGAGGCTGAAAGTGAATAGCTGGAAAACCATTTTACAAGCTAGCAATAGCCAAGAAAGGGCAGAAGAATCTATTCTAATATCAGACAAAATAGACTTTAAATGCAAAATTATTGTAAGAGACAAAGATAGACACTATATATTAGTAGAAGGGGCAATCTCTCAAGAAGAGAGAACAATCAAAACATTTATGCACCTAATCAGGTTGCCTCAAAATACATGAGGCAAACTCTGGAAAAAAATAAGTGGAGAAATAAACGCCTCTACAATTATACCGGGGGACTTTAATACACCATTATCATCATTAGACAGAACATCTAGACAGAGAATTAATAAAGAAACAAAGGCTCTCAACAATACATTAGAGGACCTGGACTTAATAGACATATACGGAACACTCCACCCAAATACAGCAGGATTTACATTCTTCTCAAGTGCACATGGAACATACTCCAAGATAGACCACATGCTAGGCCACAGAACAACTCTCAATGAATTCAGGAAGATTGAGATTATACAAAGTAATTTCTATGATCACAATGGAATGAAATTGGAAATCACTAAAGGCCAGAGAAACAGGTTAGGCACAAGGATATGGAAGTTAAACACCACACTTTTAGACAAACAAAAGGTTAAGGAGGAAATCTCAAAAGAAATCAACAACTACCTTGAAACTAATGAAAATGACAACAAAACATATCAAAACCTATGGGATGCAGTGAAAGCAGTCCTGAGAGGGAAGTTCATAGCCATAAATACATATATTAAAAAAGAAGAAACAGCTAAAATTGAATAACTAATTGCACATTTGAAAGAACTGGAAAAACAACAACAAACTAAACCAAACAGAAGTAGAAAGGAGGAAATAACAAATATTAGAGCAGAACTAAATGAAATAGAGAATAAGAAAGCACTAGAAATAATAAACAAAACCAAAAGATGGTTCTTCAAAAATGTCAATAAAATTGACAAACCCTTAGACAGACTAACAAAGAAAAAGGGAGAACAGATGCAAATACACAAAATAAGGAATGAGCAAGGGGTTATCATGACTGACCCCATAGAAATGAAGGGTTTAATAAGAGGATACTTTGAAAAATTATATGCCAACAAGAATGATAATTTAGAGGAAATGGACAAGTTTCCAGAAACTCACAAACAGCCTATATTGATGAAAGAAGAAATTGATGAACTCAACAGTCCAATTACAAGTAAAGAGACAGACTCAGTCATCAAAAACCTCCCAACTAAGAAGAGCCCAAGACCAGATGGCTTCCCAGCTGAATTCTACCAAATAATCTGGAAAGAACTAACACCAATTCTGCTTAAGCTCTTCCAAAAAATAGAAGTAGAAGGAATATTGCCTAACTCATTCTACGATGCCAACATTACCGTAATATCAAAAGCAAACAAAGATACCACAAGAAAGGAAAATTACAGACCAATTTCTCTAATGAACATAGATGCTAAAATCCTAAACAAAATACTTGCTAATCACAATGAAAAACATATTAAAAGGATTGCACACCATGTCCAAGTGGGTTTCATCCCAGGTATGCATGGATTGTTTAAAATAAGAAAATCAATCAATGTAATACACCACATAAACAGATTGAAAGCAAAAAAATCACATGATCATCTCTAGAGATGCAGAAAAAGCATTCAATAAAATACAGCACTCTTTCCTGATAAAATCACTGTAAAAGATCGGAATAGAAGGAAACTTTCTGAATATGATAAAGGGTATATATGAAAAATCCAAAGCTAACATCATCTTCAATGGTGAAATCCTAAAAGCCTTCCCTCTGAGATTAGGAACAAGAGAAGGATGCCCACTACCATCACTCCTATTTAATACTGTCTTAGAAGTACTTGCATGAGCACTGAGGCCAGAAAAGGATATAAAAGGCATCCAGATTGGAAAAGAAGAAGTAAAAATTTCATTATTCACAGATGACATGATCATATACATAGAAGGCCCTGAGAAATCTACAACAAAGCTTCCAGAACTTATAAAGTAGTTCAGTAATGTTGCAGGCTGTAAGATCAATGCTCAAAAATCAGTAGCAATTCTGTACACCAATAACGAGCAATCTGAGGAGGAAATAAAGAAAAAAATACCATTTTCAATAGTAAATAAAAGAATCCAATACCTAGGAATAAATTTAACTAAAGATGTAAAGGACTTATATACAGAAAACTGCACAACACTTCTGAAGGAAATCAAAGAAGACTTAAAAAAATGGAAAAATATTCCCTGTCTATGGATAGGAACACTAAACATGATCAAGATGTCTATCCTACCCAAACTAATCTACAGATTTAATGCAATTCCAGTAAAAATCAACCCTGTATTTTTTAAAGAAATGGAAAAACTCCCCACAAAGTATATTTGGAGAGGTAACAGGCCCTGAATTGCCAAAGATATATTGAAAAAGAAAAATGAAGTTGGAGATATCACATTACCTGACTTTAATCATACTACAAAGCTACAGTGATCAAAACTACATGGTATTGGCACAAGGATAGACCTACTGACCAATGGAACCGAATTGAGAGTTCTCATATAGATCCTCACATATACAGTTATCTGATATTCAACAAGGCCACCAAGCGCAGTCAGTTGGGAGAGAATGGCCTCTTTAACAAGTGGTGCTTGGAGAACTGGATATCCATATCCAAAAGAATGAGAGAAGAATACCATCTCACACCTTATACAAAAATCAACTCAACTTGGATCAAAGATCTAAATATCAGAGCCAAGACCATAAAGACCTTGGAAGATAATGTAGGGAAGCATCTACAGGACTTTGTAATAGGAAATGGTTTCATGAACTTCACAGCCAAAGCATGAGCAGCAAGAGAAAAAGTAGGTAAATGGGGTCTCATCAAAAGCAAAAACTTCAGCAACTCAAAGGATATTATTGAGAATATAAAAGGCAGCCTACCCAGTGGGAGAAAATGTTTGGCAACCATATATCTGATAGGAGCCTAATAGCCTACATATGTAAAGAAATCCTCCACCTCAAAAATAAAAAGACAAACAACCCATTTTAAAAAATGGGCAAGTGAACTGAAAAGACACTTTGCCAAGGAAGAAATACAAATGGCTAAAAAGCACATGAAAAAATACTCAACATCGCTAGCTATTAGGGAAATGCAAATCAAAATTACAATGAGATACCATCTTTCAACCATCAGAATGGCTGCTATTAAAGAAACAGCAGACTGTAAGTGTTGGAGAGGATGTGGAGGAATTGGAACCCTCATCCACTGCTGGTGGGATTGTGGAATGGTCCAGCCACTGTGGAGGACAGTTTGGTAATTCCTCAGAAAACTAAGAATGATCCAGCAATTCCACTGCTGGGTATATACCCAGAAGAATTAAAAGCAAAGACACGAACAGATATATGCACACCAATACTCATAGCAGCATTGTTCACAATTGCCAAAAGTTGGAATCAGCCCCAGGACCCATCAACACATGAATGGATAAGCAAAATGTGGTACATACATACAATGGAATATTACTCAGCTGTTAGAAGGAATAAAGTGCTAACACATGGAATAACATAGATGAATCTTGAAGACATTATGTTCAGTGAAGCAAGCCAGGCATTGAATGATGAACAGTATATGATGTCTTCACTGATTTGAATTGAGGAAAGTGAGCAGTCTCTGAGAACCCCTGCCTGAAAGATAGATTAACAAGGGAGAGAGAGAGAAGAGTTGGTTGTGAGCCATCACCCATATGGACATAATCTATGGTAAAGTGATAAAGTATAGTTGCATATTGAAGGATAGGACAAGTGGGTAATGATATTACTGGGTTTGGTGGTACAGGGTTAACAGGTGGGTAGATTTGGAAGGACAGGTTAGAATACTGAGTGCATGTAACTATGAATCTTGTCATCCTATGAGTCAAGACAGGGGAGTGTCTTATGCCCCAGGGGGATGGGGAGGAAGGAACAGAAAACATCAAACAGGGTATTTAGTGGTCATGGGAAATGTTTTCCATTACCTTACAATAATGGACACAGGACATGATAAGTATCATAAAAAATTATTAAACTGTAACGTCTATTTGTAAACTATACTGTAAACCACTGACAATGTTTAGTAGCTATGTTTCACTATCTGTATAACAGTTATAACAATGCTATCATCCACAAAAAAAAATTGTTTTAATATGGGTTGGGGAAAGGGGAGTGAGTTTGGGTATATGGGAATCTCTAGTATTCCGTGTGTGACTTTGCTCTGACCTAAAACTTCTTTGAAAACTAAACAAAAATTTGGGAGAAATTGAGGAATGAGAGGCGGAAGGTGTCATGGTACACACTGGGCATCCGATAATGCAGTGATAAAAGGAGAAAAAAAATTTTTTTAATTCTTTTGTTTTTTCCCATTTTCTTTTTTTGAATGTCCCAATCCAGTAATTATATTTTATTTTTAGTTCTTTTTTTTCTGAGTTTCCTTGTATTTTATCTCTTTTATTTAAGTGTATCATTATTACTTCATTTTACTATTAATTATATTTTGTTATTATATGGGCTTCATATTCAAGGAAGATTTAAATCTGTGCTCCTGAGAGTGACAGAGTTGGACTGAAATAAGTCCTCCCTGCACATGGTCCATGAGTCCCTTCTATTCAAACCTATATGTGAGGCTGGAGTTTGTAGGTGTACTTCCAGAGACTGTAGCCTCTGGCCTGCCTATGTGCCAGCTGTGCCTGGAATCTCGGTGGAGATTGAATCTCACCCAAGTCAGATTCAAGGAAGGTTACAATGGGGGCTTCAGAGGATCATTGGTGGGGGGTGTCTGGGATGGGGGATTCATGGAAGTAAGTTGAACTGAATATACATGAAGGACATATAAATTTGTTCAAATGATCGAGGGATGGGGCATGGTCATGGTGGATAGACAATCACTCACTAAATGAGGGAATACTGAATTCCCAGCCTGGAGAGCTCTGCCACATTCTCCAAGGAAGCAGCAACAGTCCCCTTAGTGCAGGGGCAGTGTCTGGAAAAAGAGGATGGCCCACTGATGGGTTCTTGTTACTGATGACAAGCCTCATGAGCCTTTGCTCTTGAAATTGAAATTTGGCCTACTGTTATGGGGTGCCTAAGGGCTGCCATCTGACAGCCTCCTTGTTGCTCAAATGTGGCCTCTCTCTAAGCCAAACTCAGCATATGAATGCATTACCTTCCCCCCAATGTGGGACATGACTCCCAGGGATGAACCTCCTTGGCAATGAGGGATTAATACCAAGTGCCAACTGGAAACATAACTGGAAAAAGAAAACCTTGAATAAAAGGGGAAAAAGGTAAAGACAAATGAGTTCATGTGGCTAAGAGTATTCAAAGAGAGTTGGGAGGTCACCCCAGAGGTAACGATTATGAACACCTTAGTAGGATCTCATAGAATACCAAAGTGGATATCACCCAACACAGAGGGGCTCCTGAGGGCCCTGGCAACACCAGGTCCTATATAAGGGGGGATAGCCCCAGAGATTTTTGCCTTATCAGTGAGCTTTACTTTGGAATCTGTGCTCCTGAGAGTGACAGAGTTGGACTGAAATAAGTCCTCCCTGCACATGGTCCATCAGTCCCTTCTATTCAAACCTATATGTGAGGCTGGAGTTTGTAGGTGTACTTCCAGAGACTGTAGCCTCTGGCCTGCCCATGTGCCAGCTGTGCCTGGAATCTCGGTGGAGCTGCAACTCCTACTCTACAGCTCAATGGATTCACCCAAGTCACCTGGTGAGGAAACGATGATGGACAATGGCCATCCCAGGGAGTAGAGAGAACCTGCAGCTGAAGGCAGGATAATCCCATCCACCGTGGGCATATAAGCCCATTCTCACTTGGAGGTGTAGTGGACATCACCATTCCAGTCCCCTCAGGACTGGGGGAAGAACTATGGACTAGAGTGGACTAAATGGTATTCTGTTGTAGACATATTATGATTCAAGCAATGGAAGAAATTATAACAGTGAGGTGGAGCCATTGGCCACTAGATGTTTTCAGGGCATGGAGGGGAAGGGCAGTTGTAATACAGGGGCTTTTTCAGGACTTGGGGTTTATCCTGAGTGATGTTGTGGTGACAGATACAGGCCATTTTACATCAGCATAAACCATGAAGTACTGTGTGGGAGAGAGTGTGGTCTACAATGTGAACTGTGGTCTGTGCTTAGTGGCAAAGCCACCATATGTGTATATCCATTGCAGGTGATGTGACACACTAATGAAAGATGTTTATGTGAGATGTTATGAGAGGTATGGGAGGTGGAGATCATGGGAATCCCTGTTATTTTTGTGTAACATTTATGTAATCTAAACATCTTTTAAAATATATATGAAAATAAAACAACATTTTTGTAAGCAAATGCACATATACACATGTATATCTATATATCATTTTACAAATATTGGTTTGTATTATGAAAATTTGATTTTTACCCACAATAAAAAAATAAATAAATGAAAAATAAAAATAATAAATAAATAAATAAGTCCCCCACTATAACTGCAGAAGCTTCTATTTTTCCCCTTGAATTTTCCAATTTTTCTTTCAGGTATTTTGGGGCAGCCTCGTTAGGTGCAGAAATGTTTGTGCTTCTTCTTGGTAGATTATCACTTTTATTGATATATAGTTTCTTTCTTTGTTTCTTACAATAATTTTGCATTTATACTCTATTACATAAATATTACATAAAAAATAAAGGGGAAACCCATATTCCCCCTCCCTACTCCTCCCACATTTTCCCACATTAACAACACACTTTGTTAATGTGGTAGATTTTTTACAATTGATGAACACATATGGGAGCATTGCCACTAAGTGCGGATTATAGTTACATTATAATTTAATCTCTCTCCCACACAATTTTGTAAGTTATGGCAAAATATTTAATGGCATGTATCTGTCATTGCAATGTCATTCAGTTGAATTCCAGTGTCCCAAAATTGCCCACAATATTACAGCTATTCTTCCTTTTCCCTCCCCTCAGAAGCTCTGGGAGCCACAACCTACACACCAATGATAAAAGTTCTATCTTTCCTACAATCACAAGTGTGTAGTAGGATAACAGTACTTCTACTCTAGTTCATCATTCATTCCCCAACACTGAGGATTCTGGGATGGTGATATCAAGTCAATCTCTACTTGAAAGGGGGCTTAGATCCCTTGGGGCAGATTAATAAGACAATCTTGATCGCATTGTATACTCTCTCTGTTTCTTGGGATGATCATTGTTCATCATAATTTCCTTGTTCATTGTCCTAGGGGAGTTCAGTGGACTGGAGAGTAGGTGTTGAAGCAACTATATTGAGTTTCAGGGACCAACTGGTACATGGAAAGCCCATAGATTTAAGTCTTTTGGACATAAACGTATGAACTCTAGTATTAACTCTTCGTTCAAATCAAAGGGGCAGAAGATCCATGTGTAGGGATAACACAACTGAGTACAACTCTGTCAAACTGGGGAGGATGAATTCCAAAGTAGCACCCACTGACAGGTTGACCAACTCATGAACTGTTACCCTCCCTATAGTGTTTGGATGTCTTCATAGCCCTCAGGAGCCCCACTATTTGATGCAATATTTACTGTGGCAGTCAATGAGATCCTGCTGAGATGTGCATAAGCATAACCTCGAGAATGAACTCCTAACTCACTTTGAAGTCTCTTAGCCATATAAATCCATTTGTTTTTACTCTTTTCCTCTTTTTGTGAAGGTCTTTTTCCAGTTGCTTTGCTAACTGGTGCTTGGTAGTAATCTCTCAGTGCCAGGAAGTCTCATTCCCAGGAGTCATATCCCATATCAGAGGGAAGGTAATACATTTATGCTGAACTTGGCTTAGAGAAAGGCTACATTTGAGCAATAAGGAGACTCTCAGGAGGCAACTCTTAGGCTACCTATAATAATAAGCTAAGTTTCAATTTTAAAAGAAAAAGTTCACAAATACAATCATCAATATCAAGGGCCCATCAATGGTCCATCATCCTTTACTAGTCACTGCTCCTTTACTCAGGGAATTTTTGCTGTCCTAATCACAAATGTGGCAGAACTCCCCTGGTTGGGAATTTTATATTATTTCAGTTAATTTTTCGATCTCCATCCACCAAGACAATGCCCCATGAACACTTGAACTTATCCACCTTTCTTATAAGTATGCCCTCCCATCCATCCCCCATCACTGACACCCCACATCAATGATTCTCCCATGCCAGAGTTGTTACCCCTCTGTCATCAAAACATCTTCAAAAATGAAGTCAAAAAATATTTGAAAAAAAATTAACAGGAAACTGAAATAATATGATATTTTAAAAACAGCAAATAAAATACAAAAATTTTAAAAAATTTGAAGTAAAAAAATAAATTTAAAAAAATATGGCATTAAGTGTTTCATCACTGTAAGATCTGTTGTCTTGTATGTACAGTGATACTTTCTTCCATTTAATTCCCCGGTATCTCATTTTTTTCATTTTATCATCACAGGAGCTTTAGGTTACAGAAAAGTCATGTACAGAATATAGGAGGTTTCCATATACCTACCTCCCTCCCCCATTTCCCATTTCCCCTATTAACAACATTTTACATATGGATGGTATATTTGTTACAATTGTTGTACAAATTTCGCTGTATTGCTACAAGTATGGTCAAAGATTTACATTATGGTTTACATTTTTGAACATACACTTTTATAAATTTTTATTAACTTTAACATGGCCTATATCTATCAGTGCAAGATTGTGTAGTACAATTCCAATTCCCTCAAAATACTCCATGTTCCATCTATTCCACTCACCTCAGAGCCTACGGCATGCACCAAGCTTCACTCCCTGAGGAACAAGATTCATAGTTACTTTCAAGAATATTGAAGGCTTGAAATTCATCATGTTCTTCCCTATTAGGTACTGCCTTTATTCTTGAGACACTCCCACCCTTCTATCTGAGACCATAGCAGACTTCCCAGAATGAGAGTCTAACACTTTCCCATTCATTGTGTGGGTCTCCAGACATTGTTACAACACACTGTTGCAGAACATGCACTCACATACTTCCTAGAACCTTGTTCCACGTGCTCCCTGTCCTACATTCCGTGACATCCAACTCCCTAAATCAGTCACCCTTCACTGCTGGAATTGCCAAAAGAACATTCGAAACTTTGTATTTCAACCATGTACCTGCAAATACCCAGATTTCAACTATTCCCTCCTCTGACTCTCCCCCTACTTCCATGGACAGTGCAAACTTCCCCACACTACCCGCTCACAGAACAGCACTGCCAAATCCAATAGCAACACTACACCACTGTCATTCCCATCCACTGCCCAAATACACCTTTCTATCTTATCACAGATTCTACCCATTTGTGCATTGGCTTACAACCATCTACTGACTTTCTGTCACCTGTGTATCTATCTTTCAGACTCTAGCTCTGTGAGTCTGCTTAATTTGCTTAATTCACATCAGTGAGGTCATGTAATATTTGTACTTCAGTGACAGGCTTGCTTAATTCAACATAGGACTTCAAGGTTCATCCATGTTACCCCAGGTGTTAATACTGCATTCCTTCCTCCATACAGTTGAGTAATATTCCATTATATCTATCTCCCAGAGTTTGATTATCAATTCATCTGTTGATGGACATTTGAGTTGTTTCCAACTTTGGTCAGTAGGGTATAATGCTGTTATGAACATATATTTATTCATATTACTGCTTTCAATTCTTCTGGATATATAGCCAGTAGTGGGATTGGACAATCTTATGTGAGTTTTATTGTTAGCATCCTGAGGAACTGCCAGACTGCCCTACACAATGGTTGTACCATTCTATATTCCCACCAGCAGTGGATTAGTATAACCATTCCTCCACATCTTCTCCAAAACTTGTAGTGCTCTGATTTTAAATAGCTCCCAGTCTAATGAGTGTAAGATGAAATCTCAATGTAGTTTTGATTTTCATTTCCTTAATAACTAATGATATTGAGAATCTTTCTATGTGCTTTTTAGCCATTTGTATTTCTTCTTTGGAGAAGTGTCTATTCAATTCATTTGCCCATTTTTTAAATGGGTTGTTTGTCTTTTTATTTTTGAAGTGGAGGATTTCTTTATAATATGCTGGATCTTAGGCCCTATCAGATATATCATCGCAAAATATTTTCTCCCATTGAGTAGACTGACTTTTCACTTTCTTAACAAATTCCTTTGAGATGCAAAACTTTTTAAATTTAAAGGGATCCCATTTATCTATTTTTTCTTTCATTGTTCATGTTTTGGTTGTAAAGTTCATTAAACCATTTCCTAATTCAAGATATTGTATACTTCTTTTTATTATCTTCCAAAAATTTTATAGTTTTTGAATCTTATACTTAGATCTTTCATCCATCTTGAGTCAAATTTTGTTTAAGGTGTGAGATGGTATTCCTCTATCAATCTTTTGGATAAATATCCAGGTCTCCAAGCACCATCTGTTGAATAGGCCATTCTCTCACAGTTGAGAGTGCTTGGTGGTCTTGTTGAATTTCAGTTGACTGTACATACAAAGATCAATATGAGAACTCTCATTTCAGTTCCATTGGTCAGCATGTTTAATGTTTTGCCAATACCATGGAGCTTTGACTACTGTAGCTTTGCAGTATATTTTAAAGCCAGGTCATGTAGTTCCTCCAATTTCATTTTTCTTTTTCAATTTATCTTTGCTATTCAGTGCCTCTTGCTCTTCCACATAAATTTCAGAGTTAGATTTTCTAACTGAGTAAAAAATGCTGTGGTAATTTTTATTGGGATTGCATTTAATTTGTAAATCAGTTTGTGTAGGATAGACTTCTTAATGATGTTTATTCTTCCTATCCATGATAAGGGAATATTTTTCCATTTATTTAGGTCTTTGATTTCCTTTAAAAAATTGTGTAGTTTTCTGCATACAAGTCCTTTATATCTTTAGTTAATTTATTCTTAGGTATTAGATTTTTTCAGTTGCTTTTGTAAAGGGGATTTTCTTGATTTCCTCCTCATATTGCTCGTTATTGGTGTACAGAAATGCAACTGAATTTTGCATGTCAATCTTATATCCTGCCACTTTTCTGAACTCATTTTTATCTAGAAGCTTTGTTGTAGATTTCTCAGGCATTTCTATGCACAGAATCATGTCATCTGCACATAGTGAAAATTTCCTTCTTCTTTTTCAGTTTGGATGTCTTTTATATCTTTTTCTTGCCTGAGTGCTTCAGCAAGTATTTCTAACACAGTGTTAAATAAGAGCAGTGAGAGTGGATGTCTTTTTCTTGTTCCAGATCTTAGGTGGAAATCTTTTTAGCATTTCACCATATATATAATGTTAGCTGTGAATTTTTCATGTATACCCTTTATCTTGTTAAGGATGTTTCCTTCTATTCTTATCTTTTGAAGTGTTTTTAGTAGGAAAGGACGCTGAATTTTTCAATGATTTTTTATGCATCAATTGAGATGATTGTGTGATTTTTTTCTTTTGATCACTTCATGTCGTGTATTATATTGATTTATTTTCTTATGTTGAATGATCCTTGCATGCCAGGGATGAACCCCATTTGGTTATAGTGTGTAACTCATTTGATGTGTTGTTGAATATGATTTGCAATTATTTTTTTGAGATTTTTAGTATCCAGGATCATCAGAGAGATAAGTGTTTAGATTCCCCTTCTAGGCATGTCTTTATGTGGCTTTGTTATTAGGGTGATGTTGCCATCATAAAATTAGATAGGCTATGTCTCCTCCACTTTTATATTTTGGAGGAGTTCATGCAGATTTGTGTTAGTTCTTTCTGGAAAGATTTGTAGAATTCACTTGTGAAGACATATGTTTCCTGGCTCTTCTTTGTTGGGAGGTTTATGATGACTAATTAAATCTCATTACTTGAGATTGGTGTGTTGAGTTTAATTTCTTCTCTTGTAAATGTAGGCTGCTTTTGGTTTTTAGAAATTTATCCATATCATCTAAGTTATCCATCTTGTGACATGCAGTTTTTCAAAGTATCCTCTAATGATATGGTTTCTTTCTGTGGTGTCAGTGGTGATATCCCCTTTTACATTTATTTTATGTATTTCAATCTTCTCTTTATTTCATTGTTAGTTTAGCTAATGTTTGGTCAATTTTTTTAAATCTTCTCAAAGAACCAGCTTTTGCTGTGTCAATTTTTTTCTCTCAAATTTTCAATTTCATTTAGCTCTGCTCCAATCTTTTCATTTCCTTCTTTCTACTTGCTTTGGGATTTGTTTGTTGGTCATTTTCTAAATCCTCCAGCTTGTTGTTAGTTCTTTGGTTTTAGCTCTTTCTTTTTTAATGTAGGCATTTATGGCTATAAATTTCCCTCACATCACTGCTTTTGCTGCATCCCATATGTTCTGAAAAGGTCTTTTGTCACTTTCATTTGTTTCAATGTTACTAATTTCTTCTGCAATTTCTTCCTTGACTCACTGATTGCCTAAGAGTGTGAGGTTTAATTTCCACCTCTTTCTCCCATTCTCGTTCTCTGGCCTTTACTGATTTCTACTTCATTCCATTGTGGTCAGAGAAATTACTTTGTATAATTTCAAACTCTAAATTTGTTGAGAGTTTTTCAGTGCCTAGCACATGATCTATCCTGGAGGAAGATCCATGTGTGTTTGAGAAGAATGTATATTCTACTGTATGGGGATTTAATGTTCTGTATATGACTATAATGTCCAGAAACTCTACTATATTATTCATGATCTCTGTTTCTTTTTTTATCCTCTGTTGAGATGTTCTGCCTAATGGTGGCAATGATCTATTAATGTCCCTAACTATAATTGTAGAGTTATATATTTCGCCAGTTACTTTTTCCAATGTTTGCCTCATGTATTTGTAGGCGCCCTGGTTAGGGAATAGATGTTTATGATTGTTTTTCTTCTTGATAGATTACCCCTTCATTAATACATAGTGTCTTTCTTTGTCTCTCATGATAGGTTTGCATTTAAAGTCTGTTTTTTTCTCATACTATTATAGCTACTCCTTCCCTTTTTTGATTATTGTTTCCATGTAAATTTGTTTTCCTAACATTAACTTTCAATCTCCTTGAATCCTTAGGTATAAGTTGAGTTTCTTGTAGACAGCATATAGATGTCTTATATTTCCTTATCCATTCTGCCAAACTGTGTCACTTGATTTGAGAGTTTAATCCATTAACATTCTCTGTTTTTATTCTCCAGGCATTACTTATATTAACCATATTTTCTTTAGGTTGTTTTTATATCACTTTTTATCTTTTAAAATTTTCTTACCAATAATCTTCCTTCCTACACTCTCTTCCAACCAACTCTCTTTTTTTTCCCTTTCAACCCATACAGAACTCCCTTTAGTATTTCTTAATGGGCATGTTCCTTATGGACAAACTCTCTTAATTTCTGGTTATCTGTGAATATTTCTCATTTTTGAAGACCAGCTTTGCTGGATACCTATTCTTAGGTAGATTTTTTTTCTTTTAGCAACTTAACTGTGTCATATCACTACCTTCTTAGCATCTTAATTATGTCATACCACTGCCTTCTCGCATCCATGATTTTAGATGAGAAATCAGCATTTAATCTTAATGAGCTTCCTTTGTATATGATGTATCTCTTCTCTTGCTGCTTTCAGAATTCTCCCTTTGTCATGAGCTTTGGACAATTTGAGAAGTATATGTCTTGGTGTAGGCCTGTTAGGATTTATACTGTTTGGGGTCTGCTGCACTTCCTGGATGTGTACATCAATGTTCCTCAATACATTTGGGAAATTTTCAGCCAATATTTCCTTCAACATTCCTTCTGTACCCTTTCTCTTCTCCTCTCCCTCTGGTATGCCTCTAATGTGTATGTTTGTTTTTTTGTGTGTGTTATCATTCAAATATATAATCCCTTGCTGGTTTTTTTAAATCTTTTTTTTATCTAGCTGTTCTTCTATCTGTCTGGTTCTAGATGTACTATCTTCAACATCACTGATTCCTATGCCTTTTCAAATCTATTATGTGCTTCCAGGGTATTTTCAATATCACGCATTGTGCCAGTCATCACCATCATATCTCTTTTCTTTTCATGTGTGTTTGCAATTTTTCAGTATGTTCTCACAATGTTTTCTTAATATCCTTTTTCTCTTCTTTCTCTTCATTATGCTGATTCATGATTTATGCTATTTGTTCGGACATCCTTGATTAGGTTTTCTACATTCTGTATCTCCTCCTGTTTTTCAGTTTGTTCATTATAGTGGGCCATGTCTTCCTGTTTTTTAGTATGGCCTATAAAATTTGTTGTTGTCTAGGCATCAGTATATCTTATTTAGGTTGTTAGCTGATCTTTCTATTCTAGGGTTTAATATTATTGAGATTTTTCAGTGTGGTAAGGTCACTTTTTGACACTTTCCCTCTTAATATATATATCCTTACAGTTTACTATGTTCCCTAGGAAAAAAATATTACGACTACATAAAAAGAAATAGAAAAGAAAAGAGAAATTATAAGAGTAAAAATAATAATGAAAGATAGAAGAGGAACCATACAAAATCTAGGAAAATAAATAAGTAATATGAGTAAAAAATCATAAAAAAAAGCCAAGGAATAAGAAATAAAAAGGTAGAATAGATAAAACTGAAACAAGAAAAAAGTTGAATGAATTAAAAGCCTGGAAAAGTGAAAAGAGAAAAAAAGAAAACAAAGCAAATATTAGAAAAAAGAAAAAGTCAATAACACGTAGTGATAGAATGAAAGAAAAGCAACAGAAGCCAGAAAATAGAAACAAAAAGAAAAAAAGAAATAAAGTAGGTCGATAAAATAAGTTAAAAAATTAAGAAGCAAAGAGAGGGAAAAAACAACAAATAAGAAACAAAACAACAAAACAGCCCAGGAAAAACAGTCTTCTTTTTTAAGTCTCTAGGAAGATTCTCAGGCTGATGGTACTCATCAATTAATCACCCTGCAGGTATCCTCTGCAGGTGATGTACCCAGTTTTAGCAAATAAGATGAAGAAAATAAACAATAAACAATAAAAAATAAATAGAATCCTATAACAACAAATGAATTCTCAATCAAATTTCATAGTTAGCTTTTCTAATTAATTAAGAAAAAAAGCTCTTTTAATTTTTATTAGGATTGTGTTAAATTTGCAAATCAATTTGAGTTGGACAGGCATCTAATGATGTCTATTTTTCTATCTTCTTTTAGTTTTTAATTTTTATTTTTTTAAAAGATACTTAGATTACATAAATGTTACACAAAAAATATAGGCATTCCCATATGCCCCAGTTCCAACACTCCCACACCTTCCCACATAAACATCATTCATTGGTGTGCCACATTCATTGCAATTGATAAATACATTCTGGGGCATTGCCACTGAGAATGGACCAAAGTTCACATTGTAGTCTACACTCTCTCCCATACAGTTCTGCATGTTATGGAATGATATAAAATGGCCTGTATCTGTCATTGCAATGTCATTCAGGATGATTCTCAAGTCCTGAAAAAGCCCCCATATTACAACTGTTGTTCTCTCCCTGCCCCCAGAGCTGCCAGTAGCCACTGCCTGCATATCAATGTTGTAATTTCTTCCATTGCAAGAATCAAAATATGTCTAAAGTAGAATTCCATTAAGTCCACTTTTGTCCATAGTTCATTCCCTAATCCTGATTGGTGGGTATGTGGTTGAAAGTAGAAAGTTGGAAATGCTCTTATGGCAATATGACAAGAAAGGGTTCCTAGTTTAGAATGTTGAATTGGGGGACATTTGGGACAGGGAGCACCTGGAGCCGGCTTCTAGGGTGTGTGTGAGTGATCATTTTGTCACAATGTGTTGTATCAGTGTGTGGAGACCCACATGATGAGGAAAAAGGAGTTGGATTCCCATCTTCAGGTGGACCAATATGTTCACAAGCAGAGGAGAAGGAGTATCTTTAGAACATGGGCATCTCCTAATAGGGGAGGATAAGCCAGTGTGTCAAGACATCAGTGTTGTTGCAAGAAACTATGAATCTTGCCATCTAAGGAGTGAAGCCGGAGGGTCTCTGTGGGCTCTGAGGAGAGGGGGAGGGAGGAATAGACTAGATGGAATAAGGGGTATTTAGTGGGCATTGGAGGTGTTCTACATAATCTTGCAATGATAAACACAGGCCATGTTAAATATCATCAACATTTATAAAAGTATAAGGTCTAAAATGTAAAGCTTAATATAAACCGTTGACCATGGTTAGCAGCTATGTTTTACTATTTGTATATCACTTGTAACAAAGGTACCATCTACATATAAAAAGGTATTAATATGGGAAGGGGTGAAGGTAGGAGGGATGTTGGGTATATGGGAGTTCCCTGTATTCTGTATGTGACTTTACTGGGACCTAAAAGTTCTCTGAAAACAAAATGAAAAAAGTAAGACAGTGGGGAAAAAGTGGAAGAAAATATCACTGTATATACAGAACAAATATTACAGTGATGAAAGGGAAAATGTCAAAAAAATTTTTAATTATTTTTTATTATTTTTTAATATTCCAATCTTTTAATTTTGTTTTATTTTTAGTTTTTTTAAACATTTTTATATATTTTGTTTCTTATATTTAAACCTATCTTTATTATTTCATATTCCTATTAATTGTATTTGGCTATTTTATTGGCTTCATTTTTTAAGAAGCTTTGGATGACAGAAGGGTTACAACTGAAGCAGGGGAAGATCATTGGTGTGGGGTGTCAGTGATGGGGATACATGGGAAGAAATTCTTTTGGGCATCTATGTAAGGTATATAAATATGTTCAAATGTTTATGTGTCATTGTCACAGTGGGTGGAGACTCACACAATAACAGAGAATATTGAATTCCCATCCTGGAGAGCTCTACCATATTCTCTAAAGAAGAATCAACCATCCCCCAAGTGCAGGGGCAATGACTGGTGAAGGAGGATAATCCACTTATGGGCCCTTTATATTGATGACTATGCTTATGAACATTTGCTTTTGAAATTGAAACTTAGCCTAGTATTGTGAGGTGCCTAATGGTTGCCTCCTGAGATCCTCCTTGTTGCTCAAATGTGGCCCCTTTCTAAGTAAAAGTCAGCATAGATGCATTACCTTTCCCTGGCCTGGGGCATGACTCCCAGGGATAAGCCTTCCTGGCACTGAGGGATTACTATTAAATACCAGCTAGCAATGCAACTAGGAGAACACCTTGAATAAATGGAAGAAAAAGTAAGACAAATAAGTTTATATGGCTAAGAGACTACAATGTGATTTGAGAGGACATTCCAGAGGAAATGCTTATGGGCATCTCAGCATGATCTCATAGACTGCCAAAGTGGATATTACCTCAATTAGTCTGGCTCCTAAGGGCTCTGGAGACACCCAGGTCCTAGCTCAGGACAGATAGCTCCAGAGTTTGGTGCCTTGTCAGTGAGCCCTACCCTGGAGTTTTTACCCCTGAGAGTGACAGATGTGGACTCAATTATGGCTTCCTTACACATAGCTAATCTGTCCCTTCTATTTAAACCTATACTTGGTGCTGGAGTTTGTAGGTATAAATCCAAGAGACTGGAATCTTTGCGTTGTCTATGTGCCAGTTGGGCCCAGAACCTCAGCGAATTTGCAACACCTACTCTCCAGTTCATTGGAATCACCCAGGACAACTAACAAGTTGGTAAGAATTGACAACCACCATACCAAGGAAATCAGAGAGCCTACAACTGCAAGCAAGGGAGTTCCATCCATTGGCTGTATAGGATCAAAGCCCCTTCTCAATCAGAGGTGGAGTGGGCATCACCATGCCAGAATTTAATGATGTTTAGTGTTCCAATCCATGAACAGGGAATATTCTTCCATATATTTTGGTCTTCTTTGATTTTCTTTAACAATATTGTGTAATTTTTCTCTGTACAAGACCTTTACATCTTTAGTTAAGATTATTCTTAGGTATTTGATTTTTTAATTGCTATAGTAAATAGATTTTTTTCTTGATTTCCTCTTCACATTGTTCATTACTGGTGTACCCAAATGCTACTGAATTTGGCATGTTGATCTTATATCCTGCCACTTTATGGAACTCATTTTTCAGCTCTAGAAGCTTTGTTTAGATTTCTCAGTGCTTTCTATGCATAGGATCATTTCTTCCTTTTAAATTTGGATGGATTTCATATATCTTTTTATTTCCTGAGTGCTTGAGCAAGTACTTCTAACACAATATAAAATAAGAGCAGCAACAGTGGACGTCCTTGTCTTGTTCCACATATTAGAGGGAAAGTCATTAGAATTTCACCATTAAGTAAGATGCTAGCTGTTTTTCATATATAAACTTTATCATGTTGAAAAATTTTATAGCTATTCCTATCTTTTGACGTTTTTTTATAAAGAAAAGAGGATATAACTTGTCAAATGCCTATTCTGCATTTCTTTCCAACGCAAATTGATTTACAGATTTAATGCGATCCCAGTAAAAATTACCACAGCATTGTTTACTGAATTGGACAAACTAACTATGAAATGTATTTGGAAGAGTAAAAGAACCCAAATAGCTGAAGTCATAATGCAAAAGAAAAAGAATTTGGAGGAATCACAATATCTGACTTTGAAAAATACTACAAAGCCATAGTGGTCAAAGCTGTATGGTATTGGTACAAGAGTAGACATACTGGCCAATGGTACAGAACTGACAGTTCTGATATAGATCTGTGCATATATAGCCTACGGATATTCAACAAAGTCATCAAGCCCACTCAACTGGAAAAGAATTACCTCTTCAACCAATGGTGCCTGAAGAACTGGATATCCATATCTAGCAGAATAAGACATCACCATATCATGTCCAATACAAAAACTAATTCAACATGGATCAAAAATCTAAATATAAGAGCCAACACCATAAAGTTCCTAGAAGAAAATGTAGGGAAACATCTACGAGATCTGGTAGTTGGAAATGGTTTCATAAACTTTGCATCAAAAGCATGAGAGATGAAAGAAAAAATAGACAAATGGGATGTACTCAAAATTAAAAACTTTTGTGCTTCAAAGGAGTTTGTGAAGAAATTGTTAAGGTGCCTACTCAATGGCAGAAAATATATGGTAACCATCTATCTGATAGGTGTCTAATATCCAGTGAATATAAAAATTCCTACATCTCAAAAATAAAATACAAACAACCCATTTTAAAAATGGGCAAGAGATTTGAATAGACATGTTTCCAAAGAAGAAATACAAATCATTAAAATGCATATGAAAAGATGCTCATCATCACTAGCTATTAGGGAAATGTAAATCAAAAGTACAATGATATATCATCTCTTTAAGAAAAAACAGGACTACAAGTGTTGCAGAAGATGTGGAGGAAAGGGAACACTTATCTGATGCTAGTGAGAATATAGAATTGTGCAGCTCTTGCATAGGACTGTTTGGTGGTTCCTCAGGAAGCTAACTATAGAACCGGCATATGATCCAGCAATTCCACTCAGAAGCACTCCAATGTTCTTTACGGCATTATTCACTATTGCCAAAAGTTGGAAGGAACTCAAATGTCCACCAACAGATGAACGGATAAGGAAACTGGTATATACATACAATGGAATATTATTCAGCTGTAAAACAGAATGTAATACTCATAAATGAGATAACATGGATGAATCTTGAAGACCTTATGTTGAGTGAAGCAAACCAAGCACTGAAAGTCAAACCTTTCATGACCTCACTGATATGAATTAAGCAAATTCAGCATACTCACAGAGCTAGATTCAGGAAGATACGTTACAGGTGACAGAAAGGGAATAAATGCTTGGTGAGCTGAAGCCCATATGGGCAAAATCTATGGAAGGATGTGATTGGGCAGTGGATGGACATGAGAGTGGTGCATTGATGTAATTGGTTTTGGCAGTGCTGGTCTGTTAGGGCGATGTGTGGGGTTTTGGGTTGAGTAATCCATGGGCCTGGGGGAGGGTCTGGGGAAATAGCAGATGAACTCTGTGGATTTACAGTTCTCTGGTTAAATCTACAATTTTGGAAATATTCTTTTGTCAAATATGTCAGGGGAGGGTTACTGGGGTGTTTTGTGTAGGGTGTATACAGAACAGGGTGCACCTGGGGCAGGCTTCTGTGGAATAGCTAAGTATTCGTCTTGTCATAGTATGTTATCTTAGTGGGTAAAGACCCACACAATAAACAAGAAATATTAAACTCCCATCCTGGGGTGTGCTTCTATGTTCTCAATTACAGGGACAAGAATCCCTTGAGAACATTGGCAGTGCCTAATTAAAAAAAAAATGTCAAGCCCTCAATATTTTTGCAACTAACTATGAATCTTCTTCTTCAAAAATTGAAACTTAGCAGGTAACATAGGTCCTGACGGGGGGGGGAGAATTAAATAGATGGAACATACAGCATTTTTAGGGCATTAGAATTGTTCTGCATGATCTTGCTATAACAAATACAGGCCATTTTAAATTTTGTTAAATCCTATAAAAGTGTAGGTCAAAATGTAAAACATAATGTAAACCATTAACCATGTTTATTAGCAGTGCTTCAATATTTGTACATCAGTTGTAACAAATGTACCATTTGCATGTAAAATGCTATTAATAGGGGAGAATGGAAAAAGAGTATGTTGTTCAGGATATGAGAATCACCTATATTCTCGATGTGATTCTTCTGTAAACTAAAGATTCTTGAAAAGAAAATGAAAAAATAATACATGGGGAATATACAAAAGAAAATGTCACTGTACATGCAAGATAATCAATTTTACAGTATTTATAGGCACAATGTCTAAAAAAATTATTTCAATTTTTTTTAATTTCTTAAATTTTATTTATATTTTTAAACTATTATTTCATTTTCTTATTAATTTTATTTGGTTATTTTGTTGTCTTTGGTTTTGGAGAGGTTTTGTATAACAGAAATGTCACAAATGTGGCAGGGGAGGATTGCTGGTGTGGGAGGTCAGTGATGTGGGGAAGTATGGGGATGAGTTCACCTGGCGCATGACTGTAAGACATATGAATGGTAAATACAAATGTATTTTTATGGTTAAGAGATTTCAAAATGAGTCTGGAGGTCATGCCAGAGGTTATGCTTTTGCACTTCTAAATAGGACGTCATTTACTGCCACTATAAACAGTGCCCCAAAAAGCAGGGCTCTGGAGGCCTCTAGAGACATCCAGACACTATAAACAATGCAGACTAGCTCAGGAATTTGGCACCTTGTCAGTGGGGTTTACTTTGGAATTTATGCCTCCCAGTGCAACAGAGTTATAATTATTTTTAGTTTCCCTACACATGGCTCTCCTGCCTCTTTTACTTGAATGCATAATTACCATTATATTTGTTAAATATATGTCCCAGAAACTTAAATTTCTTATCTATTCTTTTACTATTTGAACACTGAATCTCAGCAGAGATTCAACACCTTTTCTTTGGACTCACCCAGGACAACTAAAAGGGAATGATGATAGAAAATGCCCATTTAAAGGAACAGAGAGTGTCTACAGCTGCAAGCAAGATAGTTCCACCCATCTTCCCCATTGTGTCTAAGGTCCCTCCCAGTTAGAAACAGAGTGGCATTATCATCCCCATATCCTCAAGATTTGGAATGAACAATGGGCTAAAATAGACATTATTTTTTTATTATAGACTATTATTATTCTATTAATGGAATAACTTTTATGTTTGATGTGTAGGCAGTGGACACCAGAGGTTCAGAGGGGAGGGAGGGGGAAGAAAAGCTATAATATCAGAGCATTTTTCAGAACCTTGGAATTTTCCTGCATGACACTGCAATGACAAATACAGACCATTACATATTTTGTCATAATATATAAAACTGTGCAGGACAGTGTTTAAACTATAATGTAAACTATACTCCACAGTTACTAGCAATACTTCAATATGTGTTCACAAATTTTAACAGATGTACGACACTAATGAATGATGTTGTTAATGTTGGATAGTGTGGGAGGGAGAAGGTGTGGGACATAGGAGAGTTCCCTATATTGTTTATGTAACATTTATGTAATCTAAAGCTTCTTTAAAAATAAAAAAAAAAATTTTAAATATTCAGTTAGTGCATAAGAAGATAGAAATGATATAAAAATGAATTAGGAATATTATATGGAACAAAGGAAAAGCCAATTGAGAAAAGATAAAATTAAATTGAGAAATATTTGTAATTACATTAAATGCAAATGGACAATATACCATGTTTAAAAGACAAAATTTGTCAAACTTGAAGTTTTTGGGCAATGAAAAGATATGAATTTTTATAACATAGAAAAAGATATTTATATTTATAAACAATGAGGATTGACATCAATGAGCAAATACTTTAATTCAATTTATATGAATTTCTAGAGTAGGCAAAAATATAATAGATTGACAACAATCATAACAGTGGTTATATGTGGGTGGATTTGTTAAAAAATGGGAATGACATAATTTTCTGAGTTAATATATATATGCTGTCGCTTGTTAAACTGTACAATTTAAAGCTCAGTACTTTAGTGTATGTAAATTTTACCTCAATATAAGTTGTACTACAAAAAATCTTATTAAATCTCTAAGTCACACAAAAAAATACAGGTCAAATCTAATGATCATTTCTATATTATAAAACAAGGCAACATCAAACTCTCATTAAGCAATTCATTTACATGAATGGAAGACATTTAAATATCTTATTAAAATTAGATCTAACAGTGGCATTGAATAAATAAACTGGACTTCACCAATATTAAAATGTACTGCAAATCATATTAACAAGAATCTTAAAAGCCAACCTATGGAGTGGGAAAACATATTTGCAAATCATATATATGATAGGGAGAATTTGTTTCCAGAATGCCTAAGGAATTCTTACAAATCAATAATAAGACAACTATTTGAATTTAAAATTAATGAAACACCTGTATAGACAGTTCCCAATGCCAAAATGCAGAAATGGGCCAAAGCAAATAAAAGTCACTGAACATCATTTGTCATCAGGAAATGCAAATCAATGTAACGATGAGATTCCTCTTTACACATACTAGGATGTTTATAATAACAACAATTTTATGATATATGTATATAGACAATAACAAGGTTGGTGAGGATATAGAGAAATTAGAATGCTCAAAAAATGCTGGTGGGAATGTAAAGTGTTTCAACGATTCTAAAAACTGTCTTGTGGTTCCTCAAATAAAAACATATACCTATCATTTGACCCAGTAATTTCCCTCTTAAATGTATGACCAAGAAAAATGGAAGCTAAATCTGAGCAAAAAGTTACACATCAAAGTTTATAACAGTATTATACATAATAGCCAAATATGAAAACAATGTACCTGACAACCAACTGGTGAAGAGCTAATGGTCCACACTGTGAAATATTTTTCAGCAATAAAAAGGTATGAAGTACTGATACATTCCAAAATATGGATGAATCTTTATATTAGCCAATCACAAAAGATCATATATTATATGATTTCTTTTATATTCTTTTTAAAATTTGTCAAATCTATAGAGACCTTGCTTTCAGGTGGTGAAGAGAAATAAGGAATGACTGCTAAGGGGTGCGGAGTTTCTTTTAGGGATGAAAAATTCATTCTAAAGTTAGTTTCTGGTTATGGTTTCATAACCCTGTGAATGTTCTAAATACTCTTGAATTCTATCTTTTATACGGTTGAATTGTATAGTACATAAATTATACCTCAATAAATCTGTTAAAAATGAATATGTTAAATTGAGGGCTCATTTCTACAGAATAAAATGCAGAGTAGCAACTGGTATTAAAAGTTTCATTTTTATGAATGTAAGATATGTAAATATTTTATTAAAATTTATGCAAAATTGTGCTTTGAATTCCTAAATATGATTAATATTTAAATGGTTTATATTGTATTGAAACAGTTTGTTTATTTAAGTCATACAGAATAAATCATATATAGCATCAGGAAGTGCTAACTGTTTCTTATCTGAAAATCATACCATATGTGCTACATAAAGCATATTTGATTCAGCAGCCAATTTTTGAACATAATGCTGCTCATCAAGGGCCAAGGGACCAAGGTGCTCGAGATGTTTGTGTTTCAGGTACTTGAGGAGCATGGCACAAGTCTGAAGCATTACCTTTTGGGGTAGAGAGCAGGGGCCAACCATGAAAATCAGGGGACCTTGACAAATACAGTTCCAACTATATTGTCCCCATTTCTGCCATTACATATATTAGATATGTTTCTCTTCTTGAGTCAGTGGTATTAATTTTTAATTTTCAAGCTAGCTGCAGGATGAAGTGACTTAGTAACACATACGCAATCTAAAAAATAGACCTTCTTTATTATTTTGAATGATGTTCATTTTTGATGAAATGGAGGAATTTGAACGAGAGCCTGAGATCTAGATATTCCAAAAATCTCTGAATCTTTGTGCTGGAAGAGTCAGTCCTTGTGCCACTTTGAGAGAAAGATTATGTTTTTTAAAGTACTCTATATCTGTGGGTATGATACACTTTGATTGCATAAAATTCCTTTGAGAGGCCTTTAAATATAATAATTAATATCAATTACGGACATTTAATTGGACTATGTCAGTGGGGTATGATTCATGCTGAGTCTCTGCTTTCTTGCTGGGTCTGATAAAAATGGAGATACACAGAGAGAGAAACACAGACACAGGCGAAGGAAGTCACCACTTTTGACCGTGTCATGTGAGAGAAGACTAGAAGATTGCTTAAGCACAAAGTCTCCAAGAGGCTGGGCCTGTGGAGCAATCCAAGAAGAGAGAAGCACCCAGGAAGCTCAAAGATCTGAGGTTCAGGGAGAGAAGAGCCATATGCTCAATAGCTTGCAGCTGACCTCGGGAAGAATGAGGCATAGTTGAGACTGAGAGGCAGCCTGGAACAAGGCAAGCCTTCTGTCTTCTTGCCTTCAGCTGAGCTCAAACCTTGGCAGAGATTCATGGCAATCTTGCTTTAGCATGTGGTAGCTAATTTTTGTGAGAAAGCACCTCTTATGGTGCATGGATTTGAATTTTTCAAGGCTTTGAAACTGTAAATTTTACCTCAAATAAAGCTCCATTATAAAACCCAAACCATTTCTGGTACTTTGTATCATCAGTCCTTTGGCAGATTAAAATAGTCCTGTGCCTTCATTCCATAGGAATAGCATCACGTTTGGTGGAGACAACACAATGACATCACCTGGAACAGGAGTCTCACAAGACTGATGATTGTGCTTCCAAACTCAAGAGACACCACACCTCATTACCCCCAGAACAGTAAACATGCTCAAATCACAGCTTAACATAAATTTCTAATTTGAGAGGGAAGAGCGTACATACAATGTACATTTGTAGGATTTCACTAATATGAACTGTGTGAACTGGGAGAATATTTTTAGGGATAGTTATTGAAAGTGTTAGCCTTGGGTGATAGGCAGAATTTAATTCTAGGTAAGGGAGAATATATTGAATAAGGCGTTCAGTGTTCTCATAAAAATATATTGTCATATCCTTGGAGTTTGGGCAGGATAAGTGGTTATAGGAAATAACACAAATATATGTGAATATCTTGGGAGAATGAAAGTTTGAAAAAGAGATCATTTACCAGAGGATCAGTGCATTGGGGAAAGGAAGCTACTCAGACATTTTTAGGGTTGTTGAATATAACTTCTGACCTGTCACTGATACAAGAGGACTTCAAATACTATCATAACCCTCATGTTGGATTGGAGGCTCATTAAGATCACATTTCAAACTGAGTTTTGCTTGAAGACTGGTTCAGAGTAGGTTTAGTGTGCCTGTAAATTTATCCTGTGATTATTTCCCCATTGTTCAAATGTTTAATTTGAACAAATATACTTGGGATCTGCAAGAACACTCCTACTCATTTTTCTGAAATAAGAAGACTTACATCACAGAAAAGATAGGAAATCTAAAAAAAAGTCATATTTTATAAGGATGTCAGAGATAATAGCAATCACAGATTTGAAAGAATCAAGGTCCCCATGATATCACCATTGCATTACATTTTTCTCACTCATCCAACAAATAGATGAATTGTAGCATATGACTAGGGACTACTATAATATTAAACATGTGGTAGCCCCAATAGAAACTTCAGTGTGAGGCATATTAACTTCATTAGATGATCAGACCTTATAAAACCTGGTTTGTGGCTCTGAACTTGTGAATACTTTTTCCTAACTCCATGAAATGGCTAAACAAATGAAATTCACCATTATGTGGCAAAAAACAACAGTATTTTTCCCAAGGACCATGTTATCTCCTGTCATTTTTTGAAAAATAATAGAATCCTAGGGGATTTCTTCTTATGAATTTTATGCAAAATATTAGTATGATCCTCTACATTGATATCATTATGCAAAACAGACTGGTAGGCAAGGACTTATGAAAGGAAACTGAAGTAGTTGAATCAATTCTCACATTTATGAATGAGGCCATCTTGGACCATCTACTCCATTTGAGCTGTCAGTATCTTTCTAGGTGAGACCAGCATAAGAATCACCTAGCTGACTCCTGCCCAAGTTGAGTATCATAGGAAAATAGTTTTGTTTTTATAAGCTAAATTTTGGTGTTGTGATTTCAAACCACTTATTTTTAAATTCCATTTTGTGGCTTTATGTTGCTAATTTGTTGTTTGTTTTCTTTTTCTAGTACAGTAATAGGTAATTTACACATGACTAATTACACAAATTCCAGAAATTTGAAGATAAAGATCAAGAACACATTTCAGGAACTGTCACAAGATTGAAGTTCTTAGAAACCCTTTAGTCGAAGGCATGAAGAGATAACCTCAAAAATAAAAATATATATATATATAATAGTTTTTGTTTGACACCTCCTACCACTGGAGAATAGGCACAATACTTGACGGTTCTTTGTATTTTGGAAGCAGCATACTGTACATGGGAGTGTTATTCTCAATCAGAGCCTGAGAAGACTGCTAGTTGTCAGTGGAATCAACTGAAAAAAGTAAAGTAGAAGAGGACTAAGAACCTTATTAGGTGAAGATGTGTGTCACTTGAGCAGTTAAAAACCTGAGAGCTAACAGCTGAGTGTGGGGAGATCTAGCCTGGGTGATTGGAAGAGTAAGTTGATGGGTATCATTTATGGTCCTAAGACCAGCAGCAGCAATAAGGACTGAAACTTGACTTTCTAACCCAATTTACATCATTTTTGGCAGACTTGAAAGGGCACTTGAAGAGTTTGACTTGAATGGCTCCTCACAAGGAAAATGGATTCTCCCTTAGAGCCTTCGGAATGAACACAACACTTCCATCACCTTGATTTTGGTTTACCCTCAAAGGGTTTACCCTCAAAAAGTAAAAGAAAGAGTGGAAGCTTATGCTATAAGTCATCATATGAATCAGAAATCAGCAGAAACACAATTAAGAAGAAAAGCAGTGAACCCCAGCACTATTGATTACACTATTTTCCAATTAAATGGAATTTTTTAAAAGTGGAATAATTCAAAGTCCACATCTAAATATCTCTAAAACAGAGTTTTATAAATGTTAAAGCCCTTAATGTGAGAATTCATTGGGTTTTAAATTTCACGAAGAGAATTATTTTTTATTATTTTTAAGTGAAATATCAAAAGGGGATTAAAGTGCATTGTTAAGTCTTTGACATGCTTCTGGCTATGGAATGAGACATTGGGGAAATGCTTTCCAAAGGTCATTTTCATTTTGCATTACTCTCATTAAATAAGCCTTCTAAGAATCAGAGAAAAGGCTATTTATTGTCAAACATGCAGTGAAATGGTAAATTTCAATAAGCTACATGACCAGGACCAACAAAGGTTGATTCCTACCAATCCTTGAGTATGTGGCTACTACTATTCACAAAGCAATTCCAAAGATTCTCTGGAACTAATCATAAAGCAATTCTGAAGACACAATTTGTATTTTATTTTGGTCAGCTGCTCTCAAATTATCTCAGTGAGAAATAGACAAATAAAGCAAAACTGAAGTACTGAAAAATACTGGTGAGTATTTCTTCTAAATCTGTACTTATAATCTATATAGAAGTTCTATGGAAAAAAGAAAATGCTGTATTTTGATCATGTATAATATATTTACAAGATGCTGTTCCTGAAGTAGAGGAGAGTAAATTTAAGAGTAAGCTAATAAGATAATAATGTGTATTCTTTCATAACTATGGTATAGAATAGCATGAATGTGAATAAGAAAATGTCATTCAAAAGCTTTATCCTTTCAAAGGAAAGTGAGAAATTATCATGTTTGAGACTCTCAGAAAAGAGAGGAAAGTATAATTTGAGTTCGATCTTTAGTCAAGGAAGAAGCAGGACTCCTTTCTTCTCCTGTAAGACCTTCTGGTATGGACAATGTGTCACAATGCAGGTGAGTACATAAATGCCCAGTTTCTGTGGATGAAATTTAGCAAATATTCACAATTGTCAAAAACTTCTATGATTAGAGTGCCCTTAAAATGAAAGACTCCCTCTGTGGGAAATAGTATATTTTCTTTATTTCTGAAGGAATAGCCAAAGGGGTTTCAGCATGTAAAAGTAGAGGGATGTGCTTGAGCTTCAAATCTGAATTTAGTCATTGGGATACTTATTACTTTGCATCACATATGAGAAGGGACACTTTTAGTTAGTACTCCACACAATCTGATCAGCAGACCCAAGGACATGCAGCCTCTCAGTTTCCCCTGAAACTGGAAGTTCTAGGCATAGTATTGCTGTAAAGATGTAGCTTAAAGCAGAGTTCAGTTAAAACTGTTAGACACTATATTTGATATGATGTTGGGGAGATGTGGCCTCAAATGGATAAAGTTCCCAATGATTATGAGATACTGTATAACCATAGGTTAACATATAATTAGAGGAATCATTTATATCTATGGCTTGATTTGAGGAAGCACAATGAAAGCCCTTTAAATCAAAACTATTCCAAAAACCATTTCCACCGAAACATTCCAGTGACCCTAATAGAGTCCCTGAAATACTACCACTGAATTCTCCTAGACCCATTTAAATGATCATTCAGTGATTTCTTATCCAGAAATATTTAATTCATCCAAACTGGGAGAAATAAATTAAGCTAGCATGAAAATTGAAGGGTTCAAAGAATGCATAAAGAAGTGTTGGATGGCTTTTTTGGGTCAATATACAAGTGATTGAAAGCCAAGAACAAGGCAAATTAACGTATGGGGATTCCTCAAACCCTTCCAGTTTGAAAACAGTGAAATTACCAGAGACAGCTTCCCAAATTTCAAATCAAACAGACCTTGGTTTGTCTCCAGCAGCTTTTTTATTGCTTTATCTTCTTTCATCTCTACTTATTTATTAGGATTATATGGCTATTTCAGGCTAAGTTATTTTATATCATGGGAGAAATAACTGTTAGAATTATAGAGATGATAGTGAAATAAAAACTTACTAATTGCACAAATAGGGAAACAGAAACATCAGGACATTAAATGATTCAACCAAGATTATTGCCCAGTTAATCAGGTTTGTATGATTTTCGTTTGTATGATTTTTATTCTCCCTTTACTCTACTATACCATCTCCATGCTGTAAAATGCTTGAAATCAAATAGAGAGCACTAATCTGATATTCCCCAAAATTTGATTTTCATAAGTAGGAAAACCTGAAAAATTCACTCAGTGTCAAATATTTGAGTTCTTATTGATGAATGCAATGAGAAGAATAACTGTATTCAGATGGAAAAAATGTGGGCATATGTTTCCTTGCCTATGTCAAAAAGAGGTGAACATTTCCAGATATAGATGTTTTACCATATGCCCAAACACAAGTTGTTTTTTTACCCCAAAATTAGGTTGAGCATCTTATAAATAATATAATCTAGATAAATATTTAGGAAAAAAACCACAGTGACTAAACCTTAAAAACTGGGGAGGGAGGTGGGACTCTTAGGTGGGTAACTTAGTAACTTAGAGGATTCACTTTGTTTCTTTGGAATTCATTTCCTCAAACGAAGTGAATGAATTGACTGTTGTGTGTAGATAAGATGATTAGAATAAGTGCCCTCCATTTCTTTAAGTATTTGTATCCAGCAACAATAAGTATATTTTTTCATTATCCACTAAAGTGATTTTCTGATTGTTCAACATTAGAAACAGTGCTGTGTTCCATTTTGTTTTCTTTCAGATAATTTAATTATCTTTTGGAAATTTTCTCTGCTGGATTAATTCCATGGAAAAAATCAAGAATTTAACTGAATTCATTTTCTGTGGCCTTTCTCAGAACCCAGAGATTGAAGAAGTTTGTTTTGTGGTATTTTCTTTCTTCTATACAGCCATTCTTCTGGGAAACCTCCTCATCATGCTGACAATTTGCATGGCAACCTCTTCAAGATTCCTATGTACTTTTTTCTCAATTATTTGTCTTTTGTTGACATTTGTTACTCCTCAGTGACAGCTCCTAAGATGATTGTTGACTTATTAGCCAAGAGTAAAACTATCTCCTACTTTGGCTGTGTGTTGCAACTTTTGGGGGGCTATTTCTTTGGTTGTACTGAAATCTTCATTCTTACTGTAATGGCCTATGATCATTATGTGGCCATTTGTAAACCCCAAAGTATATGGCCATCATTGACAGGGACAGATGCAATAAAATGTTGCTGGGGACTTGGATAAGTGGGTTCTTACACTCCATTATCCAGGTGGCTTTAGTGGTTCCCCTAACCTTTTGTGAACCCTATGAAATTGATCACTACTTTTGTGACATCTACCCTCTGCTGAAACTTGCTTGTACAGAAACATATATTGCTGGCATTGTTGCAACAGCCAACATTGGGACCATTTCTCTGGTGAGCTTTGCTTTCTTGATAATCTCCTATTCTGTCATCCTGATAATCCTGAGAAAACAGTCAGAAGAGGGCAGGTGCAAAGCTCTGTCTACCTGTGGCTCCCACATTGCTGTGGTCATCATTTTTTTGTTCCCTGTACTTTCATGTACATGTGCCCCAATACTACCTTTTCAGAGGATAAGTTGGTGGCTGTCTTTTACACCATTTTCACCCCTATGTTAAATCCCCTGATATATACTCTGAGAAATGCAGAAGTAAAGAATGCAATGAAGAAACTCTTAGGCAGGAAATATTTCTGGGAAGCTAATGGCAAGTAGTTTGAAGTAATAATACTTCAAGTTAATGACCTAAAATGTTCTCAGCCTTAATTAACTCATCTCCACAATGAAGACAATAATAATAATCTCAGAGGGTTTTTGGAAGGAATAAATGAGAAAATATATAATTTACAGACATAAAGTAATGTTTATCATCATCATTATTATATTCATTCTAATATTTAATAAACAGGGAATTTTTCTAAAACAATTAGGCCACAGAAATTTTATTGAAGGAAAAATATCATTAGGACTCTACTCAGCATTATTGTTTTCTCTTCCCCATTTTTGCCTTTTCATAATTTTCTTTACAAAGTGAAAGTCTGCTGTGACATATTAAGCACTCATTTTGTATATATTATGCAAAATATAGAATACATAAAACTAGCAGTATTCCAAACTGAAGCATTGTGATGTAAGTTCTCCCAAACACAGATTCCTGAGAAAACCAAAACTTATAATAAACTTGGATTGAGAGGGGAGGAGTGAGCAAAATGCAAAAGGAATGAAAAAAGTTTAAAAGACAAAAGACATGTTATCTTCTAGTAAAAGGAAAAGACTTTTCCTTTCTCTTCTGCTCAATTTCTTTTCCCATTCAAGGGCGTTGGAAAATTTAGCTTTAAGTTCCCTCTTTAAAATGTAACTCCCATGAATATGCTTCTGTTACTTGGACTTTAATCTTTACCACCATTCCGTAGGCAGAGTCCTTGTTAATACAACATGACTGATAGGAAAATTGAAGAACTGAATAAAAACAGTCATGGGTGATGAATACTTTACTGTAACTCAAATCAAAAGGGCAAAAACAATTTACTTTCAGGCATGGTTGGTAAGCCATATTTATTCCAATGTTTGAACCAAACAGCTGTAATAAATATAGTGAGCCATTTCTCACTGCTTTGCAGATTTACCTAATCAGAATTTCCAGCTCTGATTTCCAGAAAGACTCCTTCTGGAGAAACAAAGGTATGCCTTCTCATGTGAACTGACACTTGCCTCAGTGATATGTTTTTCCTGTACCATAAGACACACCTAGGTTGTATTTCTCTAGCAGGTGAACTTATCACTGACTACCATTCTGCCATTACCCATTGCCTTTTCCACAAATCAGATTATCCTGTTAATATTTATGTCTATGTTTGTGGTGTGTGTGTGCATCTGTGTTTCTGTGTAAACATTACTCATGTTAAGGACTGCACATAGTTAATGCCTAAGAAATGTGTGTTTCTGTTGAAGAACTGAAGTAAGTATAGATAAAAAACAGCAAGAACTTTGGTTTAGAAGGTACACTCAAGAAATCAAAATCATTTGCTCTGGGATCACCCAAATCCATGGCTATTGTTCCAGTATGGACATTTACTCCCGGGTGCCTATCGGTCTCCATCTCCTCAATTATAAAATGAAGATTACATTAGCGCTTCTTCAGATTGGCTCTCAATTGGAATCATCCTGAGATATTTTTGAATAGATAACTGAACTTAGATATTCTGATTACATAGGCCAGGATTAAGAGATATATATAAATTTGTATTTTTTCAAGTTTCTATCATAATTTTTATGTAGCCAGTGGTCACTGCTCAAGAAACATGACTTTGGAATTATTGGGACTAGAACTTTTATTTTCTTAGAGTTTAACAGGTTGTTGAGTCTTTGGAATCCAAAAATCCTAACTTTATGTCTATATCCTCAAATGCTCTGCTTGCCAACACAAAGAGAGATGAAATTGAACTGGTCTAAAAAACAGAAATAAAGACATGTTATCCAATACCCTTCTACTTATGCTTTTGCTTTAAAATGTTTGAAATTGGGGGATAATATTACTGATATTGTAGGCCTGAGGCCCCTAAGAATGTAAAAGCTGCTAGGTTCATGACTCAAAAGGCTGGAAGGGGTATAAGTGAAATATTACTAAAGTTTCCACCAGTGATATTATAAACTTTTTCTCAATTACAAAAGTTTCTCCTAGTTAATCCCCATTAGACAAGCTTAGAGAGTCTCCTCTTTTTTCTTTGGAAGGATATGACCTAGAATGATGAGAATTCAGACTCTTTTCAGTTTTTGGGATCAAGTCTGGTCAACAACAATTTATTCTGTAAATGTATACTCATTACCCTGGCTTCCAGCTTTTTAACTTCTAATATTGCTCCAGAAGATGGGGGACAGACTCTATGAAAAAGAAGCCTTCATTAATGAAAATAAATGGCACTAGTTCTCATTTTCCAGAAGAAGAAATTTACTTCATTGCATAAAATTTTGAAAATATACCTCATTGTGCTTCTAAATTGTGGTTATACTTCTGTTCTCTGAAGCAAAAAATATTTTAAATACATTTCCTTGCAATGATCAATTGAATGTGAAAAGGTAACTTTAATATTCCTCCATATGGCATCCCTTTTAATGATTTAAATATATCCAGGCGATTAAAAAATTTCTCACATGCCAAGGTCTCCAGAAATTCACTATTTCTGTATAGTCTGAGAGGGAATACCTAATTTAGTCAATGTTCTGATGTATTCAGGTGTTGCATGGTGACCAGCTTTGAATACAATATGAAATTAAATATTATGCATGGGAAGAATGAAAGTTACATGCAGTATACATGAATTCCACATGAATACTGTGATTATACCCAGCCATGCCCAGCCTAGTTAAGGTGAATCCCACTGAATCCACAGACACATGAGGAAAAATTGAAAACTTGTTGATAAGCTATGAGTTTTGGAATGTCTAGTTACACAACATTACTGAGTGTAATGATACAAGAATGGCAGGTTAAATTGTGGAAGAGGGGATTTTGAAGCATATTCTTGAATTTATAGAGCCTCTCATATATTTATTGTGAAATACTTTGCAAGGAGCAGTGGGAAAAAAGGCAAATTAAAGAGAATGGATATGAGGGACAGCACATAATTTTGATTCTACACATAAGAGCCAAATTCTAAATATCTAAGTGTGCAGTCAACCTATCTTCCACTATTTCTTCCATGAATAAGATATAGGTGGAGAATCATGCTTAGAAGATTCTGTTTAACCTCTCCCTTGTTGATAAGTTGTAGGAAGATTTTTAAGAAAAGATAATACATGCTATGTTTAAACGAACTAAATATGCAATTTTTCACAATCATCAAATGAAAAATGATGAAGAAAGGATGCAGGCATCCATCCCAGGAAAATATTTATACTATTAGAGATGTCTCACACCTGAAAGAGTAGAATAATAGCTAGTATCTAATGCACATTCCAGCATTGGGCTGAAAACTGTGCAGAGCAATATTACCATAATATTTATATTATATTCCCCTTTATCTATTTCATCCACTAATTTTCCTAAGATATACTGGATTTCTCACAAGTTCAATATGGCTGTAAGATTTCTCCACTATCCTGCTTGATATGTCATGGGTGCTAGACTAATGTTATTCTGATTTGACATTAAATATGTATGGTCAATGAGTAAAGCACAGTGGTTTTACTACAGAAAAGAAGGAAATAAACCAATGAAAATGAATGCTTTCTTTTCAAAGTAAAAGATTTTCAACTTACTTTTAAATTCATGTTTAAAATAGTCTAAGAGTAATGTTTGGCCAAAAATATATAGCATATTTGGTGATGGGGATCTGTGAGCTACATCTTCTCATAGATTTGGAGTTGAGATTTTATTACTTAAAAGGTATATTTTTACATATACCTAAGATTATAATATCACATATTTATTTATTTTCCTCAACACAAATAGTTATAATGTCCACCCATAAATTCTAAAGGTGTCACTTTTTTAAAAAATGTAGTTGCTTTTTGTATCTATATATTTTCCAAACTTGAAACTGTGCTTTTTAGGGATTGGTCACTGAGAAACATGGTTGGTTCCTGGAAATCTTCCTTCATTTTTTTATTCTTTTTGTTATACAAAATATTTTTGTCTGTAAATTGTTACATTATCAAAAGTCTTCTCTTATATCTTTTGGAAGTAGTTTATTTTATTTTTTGCCACCACTAATACATTTTACTTCTGGCTAAAGATTACACTATTCCCCCCAAATTGCTTCTTTGTTTGAGCTTTACTATATACCTTTTTCATTCAAGCTACCTGGAGAATCACTGAATTTGTCTGTGAAGGCTGTGATGTTTCAATAATTTGTAATGGAATCCCTCTTACCCTGTTCCTTGAAACTTGGCACATTTGTGCACTACTGAGAGCCAGTGGTTCACAAATTTGGCCCATGCACATTTCAGACAGGCTTCAGTTACACAAGTCCGTGACTCCATGAAAGACTGATCAAAAATGTGCTTGGAACTTAGGAGTTCTTTCATTATTTCTAATCTTGAATGAAACATGACTCTATGAATTGTGGGATCTTCAATATGAGAGATTATGAGGAATCATACAATGTAACTCAGAATTCCCATGGGAGTTCATCTTCTTGGGGTGAATACTGACCAAGAAAAATAAGAGACAGGAGACAGCCAGACACATAATTCTCTTTCATTTTAACCCTTTCATAGATGGTATTAATATGCAATATTTCTTGCCTCCCTTTCTAAACATGCTCATTGAGACACAATAATTCAGCTGTGTTTGATGTGAAGCTCTTGCTGACTCTCTCATACCTTCCTTTGTATTCATTTTCCCACATACCTGTTTCACTTCCTTTTACTGTCAAACCAAATTTGCAGGAATTTCATTTTCAAACAAAGTGTTAGCCTACAACTAGGCCTCAGGTTTGGTTTTCCATGGAAACCACTCAAAAACATGAATTATTAAGGGAATTTAAGAACATTTCTAACTTATACTAATTAGGAGGAACGTATTTATAATGTACTAAGCTTTTTAAAAGTTGAATATTCAAAGGATGGGCAAGAATTTTAGTAAATTGAGGAATGTTGTGGGAAGAGGGATCCAGCAGATATAGAATACTAAATCTGAAGAGATGATCTAGCCCTCATTACTTGGTCTCAAAGTATAAAATGTATCAAATATCATTAAAAAAATAAAAAATTGAACTGTTCTGGAAAACATAGTATCATGAATACAAATTATATTTAAAAATGCATTACATGATCTCATACCCTATATGTCTAGATTTTTTTTACCAAATAACCAGAGTCTTTGTGTGTTTGTGAGCCACTATGATTGTACCTAATTTAAGAATGCATGCAGAACTGAGCAGAACATCATAGTGTAAATCCCATGCCTATAGTCTACATATCATATTAGTATGAAAGCCTCTATGAAACCTGATCATTAAATGCCTTTCATAACATAAATATATACATATTTATGGAGATAGAGTGAGAGAAAAAAAGGGGGAAGGTAGGCAAAGGGGGAAGGAAGGAGAAAAGAAAACAACAGAAAATGTTTTAGTAATATTGCCAGTATTCTTTGAAATATATTTTAAACCAAATTCAAACAACCATATCCAAAATATTAAGTAATTAATACATTCAATCAATGATTTACCCAAAATAACAAAGTGATGGATCCTTTGTCTTGATCAAGAATCTTTAAGGATTGTCTCAGTCAAAAGGAGGTTTACTGAGAAGGAAAATTGTTTCATAATTAAGGAAATATATTTGACTATCTTTAGAGACACTCCCGATGAAAACATGGTAGCAATTTTCTGATAGGATTTAACAAGGTTATGGTCACCTTTATGTAATCTGGATTCAATTATCCAATCATACGTTTTACTTAACAAATTTAACCAGACATTCTTCTATTTTCTCTATTCTAAAAATCTCATCCAACTCTAGTTTTCACTTTTTTTTCTTACACAAGTCTTCTATCAAAAGATAATTAGAGAGTGCTTATCCTCCACTGGAGGTACAAGCCACCTCAAAAGCTATTCCATGGCTGGAACTGGAAGCTCCCTTTTCCAAAAATGAAAGAGGAAGAGACAATTGGGCACCACCTTCAGCAACTGATTAGTAAATTCAGCGGGCTAAAGTATAATCCTAAGAAGAGCTAAAGTTTGAATCTGTCCATATCAGAAGGAGGCTGGCAGCCACCATCTTAACTACGTGGCTGACATGAGATGAAGTGAGGCTGACTGAAGATCACAGTGCTGTTAGGGACCAGCTTCTTTCCATGTAGATAAGATTGCAGCTCTGGTATAAGCCCCAGGCCCACATAGGGCAGGAAGAAAGCTAGGGGAGCTGTGCCAGCCTCTCTGGAAAAATTCAGGCCATGTCGAGGAGGCCGGTTATCATCCTACTTTGGCTGTGCAAGCCACCCAAAGAGCTATTCTGTGGCAGGAATCAGAAGCTTCATTTCCTAAAAACATGTGAGGAAGAGATGGTTGACCACCAATTTCAGCTACTGATTTGTAAATTTGGCTGGCTAAAGTGTAACCCTATGAACAGAATAGTTTGAACCTGTCCAAGTCAGAATGAGGCTGGTAGCCACCATTTTAACTCCACCCCCAACATGAGGGGAATCTGGGCTGACTGAAAATCACAGTGAGAGTAAAAAGTGGTTCTCTTCACCCATATTGGCTTGCAGCCCCAGCCAGTCTCCAGCCCCACTTCTAACAGGGAGGAAGCTGGCGGGTCCTGCACCAGCCTATCCAGGTAACTGTAGTTACATTTGGCTGGCACAAACTGAATAATCAGAAGTATACCAGGGCAACTGTGGCCATCTTGGACCTGTACTGCATAGATTGCTGCCCACACGTGCAACTTCATCCCCAACTCAGTCAGGGGAGAAAGGGGCATGAAGCTTCATCAGTCTCTCTGGGCAATTACAGTCTAGGCCTTCATGACTTGGATTATTCCACACAGATGTAGCTCTCTCCCTACCCGCAAAGGAGAAAGTTGGAAAAGTCTTCATTGGTCCTTGGGGCAATGATGGCAGCTTGAGCCTCCACAACTGATAGCATTAACTACATCCTTGGCTCCTACTATACAACCAGGAAGGGAAGGAAGCCCTAAACTAAAGGGAAAATCTGCACCCAGAATAAATACTCTAGTAAGCTGGATGCCAAGACACCAATAAAAAATTATAATCCATACCAAGAGACAGGAATTTATGGCCTAATTAAAGGAATAAGATAAGCCTCCAGATGACATAAAAGAGTTGGGGCAACTAATCATAGATGTTCAAACAAATCTTCTTAATAAATTCAATGAGATGGCTAAAAAAGTTAAGGATACTAAGAAGACATTGGATGACCACAAAGAAGAATTTGAAAGAATACCTAAAATAA
>JAQZBX010006916.1:0-51845 GCA_029593785.1 Cabassous unicinctus | reverse complement strand
CTATAAATGTTGATTAGATCCTTGTGTCTAATGTTGGTGAGCTCTGTATTCTTGCTAATTTTTCTGTCTAGCTTTTTCATGAGTTGCGGAGATAAAGCAGCTGAAGTCTCTAAATATAATTATGTCAGTTTTTGCTTCACATATTTTGTACCTCTTTTCTTTGATGTATACACATTTAGGATTGCTATGTCTTCTTGGTAGGTTATCACTATATAATAGTGCTCTCTGTCTCTGACAATATTCTTTACTTTGAAGAGTGCTTTATCTGATTATATAGCTATTCATGCTTCCTTTCTCTGATTAATGTTTGCATGATATATATTCTCTATCCTTGTACTTTCAACTTGCCTATGTCGTTACATTTGAAGGGATTTCCTGGTAGGCAGCATATAGTTGAGTCACCAATTATTCAATCTTTCCTTTAATTGCTGTATTTACACCTTCTGCATTGAATGTAATCATTGATACATAAGTGTTTAAGTGTGTCATTTTTTGTTTTCTGTTTGTTCTCTCTGTTTTTCCCCCTACATTTGTTTTCTGTTTCCTTTCTGCCTGTGGATTACTGAATCTATTTTAATTTATAATGGTGGTTTTGAGTATATCTCATTATATAGATTTTTAGTGGTTGTTCTAGATACTATACTACATATAAGTAATTTTCACAGGCTATTGCTGTTTTCATTACCAGTTTGAGTGAAGCATAGAAACCTTACTTCCCTTTATGTCTTTTTCACCCCTGCTCCACTTATAGTATAATTGTCTTAAATATCCTTTTGCATAGTTTTAAACCAAATCAGATAGTGTTATATTTTGCTTCAATCACCAAATGTAATTTTGTAGATTTAATAGAGTGAGGAAATTCTATTGTATTTACCCATATTTTTGCTTACTGTTCTTTCTTCCTTTCTGATGTTACAAGATCCCTTCTTCTATCATTTCCTCTCCACTTGGAAAGTTACGTTAGCTGTACTTTTAAGTTAGGTCACTGTGCTGTCCTTCAAGTCCCTGGCAAATATGCCTTTGTCTCTCCACCTTTCTGAGTCTTTTTATGGTTGTTCTATATAGACTGTCACAGTTTTAGTTGTAGTTAGTGAGAGGAACAAAGAAAAGTACATTTACTCCCTCCTCCCATGATTTGAAATTTCTCTGATTTTTAGTTTCTTGAGTAAAAGCCTTGCACGTTTTTATTACTCATTTTATATTTTTATAAAGGAAATATCTAGTCTTATTTTCCAATTGTTTGCTGCAAATATATAGAAAAACAAGCATTAATATTCCCCAATTCAACAAATTTACTTATTAGTTTTAGTGATTGTTTCATGGATTATTCAGGATTTTTTGCATATCTTATCATGCCATCTGTGGAGACATTTTGCATTTTGCTTTCTGATATTCATGCCTTTTCTCTACTTATCTTGTATATTAAAACATATACCCAAACACACACAAACACATGTGCACCTTCTCTTACATAATAGAGAGTATTTCTAATGGTGATTTCATGGACTTAATACCTAAATCCTGTCAACTATTTAGGAATAATATGAAGACATTTATTAATATCTAAATACAATGCCAAAATCTCTTCTTAGTTGCTGCTCCTTCTTGCTTCTGATGATATACTAATTAAAGATAATCAAAAGAGACATAAAGAGAAATAAGTGTAAATGCATTTTTCTGCCTTAAGTAATATTGCTTTCCACTCTTGCCCTCCAGTGTGCCAGTTGAGGAATTATCAATTGTTTCATTAATCACAATTAATTTGGTCCGATAGAATTCTACAGAACTCAGGCCATTTTCTCCCTGGAATTGCTCGGGTTTCTAAAACCTTTGGCATTTTTTTTTCCATACTATAATTCCCTCTTTTTTTAAAGCCATAAAATGTATTAGTGTTCTTTGGAAGGCCCTCCCAAATCTGCTTCTTGACCTGTCTGTCTCCCAAGAACTCAGATTTGTGAGTCAGAATGGACTCAGGATAAGATGAATAATGAGTTACAATGACAAATAAGTCATGCCTCAAGAAACTTTATAGGAATTTCAGGTAAAGATGGCAGCTTAAGTACATGAATTCACTTTTACTAGCTTTTTACACAGACTAAATGACAATAATTAAGAAAAAAATGTAAAGGCATAAACTCAAAATGACAAATTGATTTGGAGAGAATATAAACACAGCAATATTTGGGAAGTTTCTCTAGAGGGACAAGTGATAAGTGATTTAGCCCAATTATGGAAGCTGAATCCTAAATCAATATTAAGGAAATCTGAGAAACAATCTGATATGTACTACAGAGTCACCAAAAGACTAAAGAATTGACAAACTACAGGCAGCACTCAGAGTAAGTTTGACACTTGGGCTAAAACTAAGATGATTTCCTGTACTTTTAAAAGGAAATTGTTAGACTCCCAGAATCCCTCCCTACACCATGCAAAAGTGCACTTGTCATTCACTTACTCTGGAAGAATCTCAGAAGTCTCTTGTCCGGTGGCTGTTAAACAGAGGTACTCTGAGTTGGAAGAGATTTGAAGAGATAAGGAGCAACATTATAAAACTATTTTCACCCTTTACCTAGGTTCCTCTAATGTTAACATCTTGTTTGACTGCAATATAATTATCAAAACTAAGAAATAAGCTAAGCACTTTATTTGAGTTTCATCAGTTTTTACAGTGATGTCTTTTCCCTACTCCAGCCACCAATTTTATCATCATGTCTCCTTGGTCTTCTCAGAATCTGTGACAGCATCTCTGTTTTTCCTAGTCTTTTATGACTTTGCCAATTTTGAAGAGTACTTGTCAATTATTTTGTACTATGCCTTTAATTTGAGTTTGTTATTACGTATCTCCAAAAAACAAGGGCATTCTCCTACAAAAAAAATAAAATAAAATCTATCACAGCAAGGAAATTTAACGTTGAATATTAGCATCCAATTCAAAATCCATATTAAAATTTCCCAAATTATTCTAATGGTAACAACAGTGTGTTATAGTTTTTAAATTTAAATGCAAGTTTCAATCAAGTATAATGTATTTTATTTAGTTCTCATGTCATGTTAGCCCACTTAATCCAGAATAGTCTCTCCAATTTATTTTTTTAAATAACATTGACATTTTTGCAGAATCTAGACCAATGACCTACTTAATCTCCAAAACTACATTTTGTTAATGTTTCCTAAATATTAGATACAGTTTAGACATTTTCAGTAAAATGATACTTAGAGATATTGTGTCCTTCCTACTGAATTACATGAGTAGGCACAAAATGTCAGTTTGTTCCTTTCTTTTCTTTTGGTAATTTTTAATTTAATCACTTGGTTAAGGAATTGTCTGCCATAATTCTCCATTATAAAGGTACTCTTTCCCTTTGTAATTAATAAGTAATCTGCAGAGAACTTTGGAGAATGTGAATGTCATTTTCTCTACAACCTTTCAACCTCCAGTTTATCATTCATTGATTAAACTTTGCCTGAAACAACTATTGCTTTGGTGGTTGTAAAATGGTAATATTCTAATTCTATCATTTCTTTTATAATTTAGGTAGATTCTTCAGGGAAAAAATGATAACCCCTTTTGAATGTCATCATGAATTTACTATTCTTGTGTATTTTAAGTTTGTTTAAAGCCATTACAGTCAATATCTCTTTTGTTGCTTAAAATTATCCCAAATTTTGCTAGTGGGAACCCCTTTGACCTGTCACTAGTGATCTTTTTGCCATTTGTATTTAAGCATTTTTTTTTTTGGTTTACTGTCTCAACATGATATTCCAGAATTACTTTGTATTTTCCTACCCAGCCCAGATTCAACCAACTTTCAAAAAAACCCTGGTTCCTTTTTGAAGCGAACGGTGTTTAGAAATAGAGATCTGAACATTATGTAATTTCATTGTGATTGGGCTGTCATTGATTTGAACCCCTTTGGGGCTCAAAGCTAAAAATTGAATACATATTATTTTAAATTCATTAGTTTATACTGATATATTTAATTAAAATTCAGCACTACAGATTCTTCCTTGCTTTCCCCCATGTTTTAGCTCCTTTCTGCAACAGTGAGAAACCCTTTTCCCAAGACTATCAATACATTTGCTTATTTCCCCATCCTGCAATACAAAGGTTTTTCTACAAAGTGTAGAAAATTCTTTCCTAATACTAGCATTACTAGCATGCCTACAAACTTAAGTTGCAAATTCCTTTGTAGGTTTGTTGTTGTTGTTTTGTCCTTAGAATATGTTGAGTCCAGATGCTCTGTTCCAATTATACTTAAACTAATTCTGCTTCTATGTAGATATCAGTTGTGTGCTTTTATTTTGGGGTGTATTCAGTTTTAGGGTTTGCTCTTTTCATGCTTTTTTATTTAATTTTAATAAATAAAGTATTCACATAATTTATTAGTTACTGCAAAACAGAATATTCAAGAAAGTTATCATTCCCCTTACTATTTATAACACACAGTTACCAATCAACTCCTTCTCCATTTGTTTCTAATTTATTCTTCCTATCTTCCTTTTGGCAAAAATAAGCAAATTTACACATATTCATGTTCATATATTAGCTTCTTTTTACAAGGCAGCATTTTTATATGAACTCTATTTGATCCTAGCTTTTTTTCACTTAACCATATATGCTGGAAATCTCTCCATAGAAGTTCGTAACGATCTTTTTCATTTTTATAGGACTGTAGAGTACTTCATTGTGTGGGTACGCCAGAGTTTATTCAATCACTTTTCTCTGGCTGTTCAGTTAGGTGACTTTCAACCTTTTACTATTATAAATAATACAGCATAAACAATATTGTGCATATATTCCTTTGCAATTGGGAAGATAAACATTTAGGGAAATTCTTAGAAGTGGTATTGCTAGGTCAAGGGGTAAATACATATGTAATTTTGATAGATACTGACGCATTCCCCATAATAGAGATTGTTCACTTTTGCACTACCACTAACAACATAGGAAATTGTTTCCCTGTAGACTTGATACATTTTGCATTTCTGGAACTAAGTGAGGAATGCATCAAGGAGGAATTTTAATTTACATTATTTATGTTGTGACTGCAGTTAAGCACATTTGTTATATTTCAGAAAGATTTGATCATATTTTTTTCAGTAAACTAAATATTCATGTGTTTTGTCTCGTTTTCTCTTAGATTTGTCATTCATTTTATTTGCTCTTTAAGAACATTTTATATTTAAGAACATTTAGCTCTTTTTTCCATACATACTGCTTCTAGACTTTCTGTTGTGTTCCCTTGGTTACTTTGCCTATATATTAGTACTACATTTCTTTAATTATGAAGGTTTTGTAATATGTTTTAATATCTGGTAGGATTAGTCCCACCTAATGGCTAGATATTATTGTGTGTTTTTGTAAATATAAAGACCCTTTATTTTTACATGTTTCTTATATGTCTTCCTAATTTTTAAAAATTCTTGCATTCCTAGAATAAATCCTTGCTCGTTGTGATGTAGGATTTCTATAATGACTTAAAATTTTACAAGCTAGCATTGGATATAGGAATTTTGCTTTTATATTATAAAGTGTAATGCCTAATATTTTCTTTTTTATCAGGTAACCATCGTTTTTAGAGATCAATATTATTCTTACACTATAGAAATGTAAGGCATTCTTTTTTCCTATGTTTGGCAAAAAGTTGTGTAGCATAACAGTTTTCAGAGCTTTGAATGATTTTTGTCATATGAATATTAAAATTATCTTGTTCCATAAAAACAAAACATATTGGGTGTTTTATTGTGAGTGCATTATATTTATATATTAACTTGGGGCACATTGGTATCATTGGGATATTGACTTGTTTATTGAAGATCAAAGGATTTTGTTTTTATTTGTTCAAACATATTTATGTGTCTTCTAAGAGTGTTTTAATATTTTCCTTCATTTTCCTCATATAGGGTGAGCATTTCTAGTTAAGTTTACACAAAAATATTTTGTTTTGGTTACTATTATATCCAGTGTATTTCTATTCTATTAATATTTTAAGAGGTGATATTTGTAATATAAGGACCCTTTATTTTTGTATGTTACTTCTATATCTTCTTAATTTTGAAAAATTCTTGCATTTCTAGAATAAATCCTTGTTTGTCATTATGTAGGATTTCTATAATGATTTAAAAATTTACAAGCTAGCATTAGATATAGGAATCTTGCTTGTGTATTTTACAGTGTAATGTAGAATATTTTCTTTTTTGTGATGTAACTATCATTTTTAGATATCAATATTTTTCTTACATTGTAAAAATGTAAAGTACTCTTTTTCCTGCGGTTGGGAACAACTTATGCAGCATAACAGTTTTCAGAGCTTTGAATGATTAGTATCTATCTTCTGTGAAAGATTCTGGACCTAATAATTTTGGGGGTAGCTCTTCGATAAGTTTTTTTTTTTCAATTTTACAACAGAATTTGTTTTGTTTAAAGTTTCTCTCTTTACTGGTATCGATTTTGGTAAATCACCCTTTTTTCTAGAAAATTAATTCATCTAGGTTTTCAAATATGATTGCATAGATATTTGAAAAATGTCCCTTAGATTTATTTTCTCCATGTCAGTCTTTATATTTTCCTTGACATATCTTATTTTGTGTAGTTTTGTTCCCCTGTTTTTTCTGGTTAATTAGGTTATTCACTTCTTAATTACTATTTTCTATTTTTCAGATTTTTATCATTAATTTCTTCTTTAATCTTTATTGTATTTTTCTTTCCTTTCTGTAGCTTTCTTTTTGTTTTCCAATTATTTGGGTGGGGTTATAGTTTTGAGTTGAGAATATGATTTATTTTTTTCTAAATTTTTTTAAATGTATGTACGTAATTTATCCTCTGTTCACTCTTTTAATTAAATCCCCAAAATAGTGTGTTTTTTAATCCTCATGTTAAAGAAATTCTACAACTTCAGTTTCTATTTTCCCCTTCAGCCAAGTTTTAAAATTTTTAATGGAGAGGTTTTCTATTATTTTATATTACAGTAAATATGAGTTTTATTATAAGCAGAGAATACTGCTTTCATTAATTCTACCTTGCAGAAATCATTTTTTTAATATTGCAAATTCTTAGGAAGTTCCTGTGTGCTTGAGAATATATGTACTCTAAATTTTAATATATAGTTAGATCTATTTAATGATTTTGCTAGTTAGCACTTCATTATCTTTAATTATTCTTTGGCCAATAGCATAACTTTTGAGTGAAAGTGGTACAGAAGATTTATCTCTTGTTAGTGTGTCTTGGTCTATATTTCCTCTAACTTCCTATAGTGTCTGCTTTTTGAAGGTGATTGCTCTGTTATTTGAACATAGATATCCAAAATTCTTATCCTAACATTGTGCTAATAGTTTTTAACATAATGAAGCACTCATCTTATTTTTTTTTTATCTTAATTCTTCCTTGTATGATATCAGGATTAATCTTTTTTTCCCATTGCTTTATTTTTCACATTGTTTGAAGGTATGATTTACAAAGAGTAAAATTCACTTATGTATTGTAGCATTCTGGTAATTTTGACAAAGCATACTGTTGTGTAACTACCAACACAATCAAGATGAAGACTAGTTTTATTGTCCCTGAAAAGTTCCACCCTTTTCCTTTGTAATTTACCCATTTAATGACTTCTATGCCTTGGCAAACTTTGATCTGTCTTCTGACCCTATTTTGACTTTTCTAGAATGTAATATAAGTGAAATCATATGATATGCCACCCATGGAGTATGGCATCTTTCATTTAGCATGGGGTCAGCAAACATTTTCTGTGAAGGGCTAGATAGTTAATATTTTTGGCTTTGTAGGCCACTCATGCTCTGTTGCAACTACTTAACTCTGTCATTGTAACTCAAAACAGATATAGACAATGAGTTTTATCATAAGCCCCAGATTTGCTCTATGGGTCATAGTTTTTCAATCTCTATTTCTATAATGTATTTAAGATTAACCCATATTGTGTGTTTCAGTAGATTTCTATTTTTATTGATAATTAATATTCTATTATATGGATGTACCAGAGTTTCCTTTCTTTATTTCCATTCATCAGTTGAAAGACATATTGGTTTCCCCTGTTATCGGTGATAACAAGGCACTATATACTTGGGCAAGTTTTGGGTGTACATAAGTTTTCATTTCTTTTGGTTAAATACCTAGGATTTTGCATTTTTGTTTCATAATGATAAATGAATATTTAACTTCATAATAAACTGTCAAACTGTTTCCCAAAGTGGTGCTGATTGTTTTGGAATATTTATTTTTTCCTTACACAAATATTCATGCTTATAGCAGTTTCTATATCTCTCTTATGCTGTAAGTCTTGGCTAGGGTGTGATGTATTTGGTGTCTTCATTGATCTGTTTGCATCTGTTGGAAGCCATGTTGGAAGAATAAGATTTATGGCATAGTATTAATGGGAAGTAAACTGGGGGCTTGCCTATTTATTTAAATAACTAGTTTTTGCTTCTGAGAAACTTAAAACTGTCCTATTAGAGGCCACTCTTGTTCAGAAGGCTTATTTTTCTTTGATAGAAGACATAATTTTTAAAACACTATCTTATGTTTGAATTGGGGAAAATCAGGACTCTATATTTAATAAATGTGTTTTTATCCGTCTGAAGGAAAGTATATTTTTTATACTAAAATTTATATTTCTACATTAGTTTGAATGCTCAAGAGCTCTCTCTGACTTCCTCTGTAGTCTTAATGGCTGACTTGAAAAACTAGCCAAGCAGATATGTGTTCCAGTTTTCAATTACCTTTTTACATATGCTGAACTTTTTTCCCTCTTTTGTTTCTTCTGACAGTGATCAATGTTCTTCATTTTACTTATATTAATTTTCAGTGCATCTATGTGTCACTCATAATTGAGTCCTGTCATCAATCTGACCATATATGTTGGTTCCGCTCAAGAGAATTTTGTGGAGTGTGCTTCAATTTTCAATTTGAGTGTTGCAAAGTCAAGTTTCATAGCATCATGAATTTTCATAGTTTAAAAGAATTTGATAAAATAGGTTTGATTGAAGTTCAGAGAAAAAACTTCTAATTCCAACTAGTCAATCATGATCCTCTAGATTCTCATGTTTTACCAAACTCGCACATTCAGGCTTATTCCTCATAACATGTCTCAAAATTTACATTCTAATCCAATGAATGTTAGGCTAGTAACTTTGAGTTGCTCACTTAACCCACTAAGTCAGTGTAGAAATAGTGATCTTTTTTATATTCAAAATAGACTTAATAGGAAATCATGAAATAATAGTTCAGATTTAAGAAATTAAAACTTTGAGATTATCTTTGTGGATTCAGTACAAATCAGTATCCACTTAAATTTGTTTGACATATATCAGGACTAAGTATCAGAGGAATATTTACAAAAATAGTTTTATAATTATAAAACTATAATAGTCATATATTAATACATTTCATGTAAAATCCTGCTTAATCTGGGTATTGAGAAGTCAAAGTTTCACTAACTCATTTGCCAACACTCCAGATTAAATTTATCATATGTAAACTGCAGAGGTGAAAGTAACAAAATTATTCTTTTTTGGTTAAAATTCTTTATTACATTTCCCTAAAAAAAATAGCTTTGCTGTTTGCTGAATTATTAAAGACATTAATCTAAAAATACCTGAAATGTCCCTAACAATTGGTTTACTAATGTGATGGTTTGCTCAGGTGACTGATCATGTTAATTAGATACGTGAACTACAAAAAATGCCCTCAGTTTTAATGTGAATATTCTGAATTTGACAGTTTGGGACCTCTAGACAATCAATTAACTATGAGGAAAGATGGGCCATCTTAGGAGTCAAAGTGAAAGGAGCTAATGTAAAAGTGAATGGAGTGTAAAATAAAATATTCAAGCCATTGAGTTCTTTTAGGCGTAGATACCTGTTCTAGAAGACATTTAAGTGGAGTGTAAAGACAATGAAACACTTAATCCAAAAATTTTGCACACATTTTCTACTATATGGCCCTAAAATGATTTAGGTTGAAAAATTATAAGAAATTGAGAACCTAACTGCAACGTGAATGAGCATGTTTCCCTTTTAGTGGAGATGGAGGGTTTTTGTCTCTAAAATTAGACTGGACCACAAGGGACACTTTCATTCTTCATGTTGGCTTTATACAGTGGAGAATTAATAGAAGCAGTGCCTGATGCCTTGAAAAGTGATTCAATTTGTAAAAACAGATCAGGAAAAACAGAAACTTAAGAAAAATCTGGATGGTAAAGTTATAGAATAATATAGGGAAAGTATACAGGGAAAGTTGTGGGAGCAAGTAGAGGTGGGTGTAGCATTTACCAGAGATCAAAAGAGAAGGGATCAAATTCTTTTAGAAGTACTACTCCAATTCTAATATTTTAAAAGATTCAAGTCTTCAAAATGTGTACCTTTCTCACATAATCTGGTATAAACATTTATAAAAGACACCATCAGCTGTGAACTAGATTGCCAAACTGTCTTAACTAGTCTTCTTGTTTCCACTTTAGTTCTAAGCAGTTCAAAATTCACAGTTGAAAAGTCAGACATCTCTTTATAAAAAGCTAACAAGATCATGTTATTCCACCGCTTGCCATTGTCACTTTGAATAAAATGCAAATGCCTTATCACCTGTGCATGGTCATTCTCCAGCCTTGTTGCTCACCTGCCTGGCACTCTATTTCCAAGATCCAGTCATACAGGTTGTTCTGGGATTCCTATCTTGCTCTCAGCCCTTTCTGCTGCAGGAACTCTGCACATGCACCCTCCCGACTCTAATATCTCAGCATGACCACCTCCTATTCTTCAATTTCCAGCTTAAATTTACTTTCTCACAATGGCCATCACAAACTATTTAATTTTAAATGGTTGTTTCCTGCAATTTGTTGTCATAACACCATGGCTGGTACTTCATAACATTTAACACAATTTACAACTGTATGTTTCTATTATTAGGATGTAGGCTAAGCTGCTGTTAAAAAACAGATTCAAAGATGCAGAGCTCAACTAAGATAGAATTTAATTTCTCTCTCACCAAACAGTGTAGAGGAGAATGATTCAGAGACTGCAGTATTCTTCACGTGTTTCTATTTATATATTTTTTATTAGAGAAGTTTCAGGTTAACAGAAAAATCATGCAGAAAATACATCTGTATACCCCAATCACACATGCAATTTTGAAATAGTTGATGAAACAATGTTATAATTTTACTATTAACTACAGTCCATAGCTTATACTATTTTCACTGTTTGTCTTGTACTGTCCTATGTCTATTCAAGTCTTTCACCCATTCTTTAATTGGGTTGTTGGTTTTTTTGTTGTTGAGTTGTAGGATTTCTTTATATATTCTGGATAATAAACTGTTATCAGATATGTGGTGTACTAGGCGGCCAAAGGGGTGCTGATGCAAAGTACCAGAGATCTGTTGGCTTTTATAAAGGGTATTTATTTGAAGTAGAAGCTTACAGTCACAAGACCATAAAGTGTAAGTTACTTCCCTCACCAAAGTCTGTTGCCATGGATTGGAGCAAGACGGCTGCCGGTCTCTGTGAGGGTTCACACCTCCTCTTCCTCTTAAGGCTCCATAGTCCCAGCTTCTTCTGATCTCAGCTTAGGCTGGCATAAGGCTCATCTCTCTTCCAGAGGCTCATTTCTTTCTGGGTTCAGCTGCTCTGTTCTCTTCAGCTGCAAACTATCAGGCTTATCAATGTTCCTGGGGCCTCTGCCATGTCTATGGAGTGCTCTCTATTCCTCTGTGTTCTTCTCTGTGTATCTACTTCTGTGTTCTTGACTGAGTGTCCATTTATATATAGCCCACCAAGGGGGTGGGGACTCAATTCTGTATGCCCTAATAATGTGGCTGAGTCAAAGCCCTAATCTTAACATAATTTAATCAAAGTCATCTCAGCTGAATCTAATACAATCAAAGGGTATCACGCCTAGAGGAACAGACTAGTTTACAAATCTAATCAAATATCTTTTTTGAAATCCATAAATAATATCAAACTGCCACATGTGGTTTCCAAATATTGACTTCCATTCTGTAGATTGTATTTTTATTTTCTTGAAAATGTCCTTTAGTGCACAATTTTTAAAAAATTTTGATGAAGTCCCATTTATCTAATTTTTTTTCTATTGTTACTCATGCTTTGGGGATAAATTCTGAAAAACCATTTTCTAATGCAAGGCCCTGAAAGTACTTCCCTATGCTTTGTTCTAGGTATTTGACAATATTGATTCTTATATTTACACCTTTGATCTCAAATGGATCAAATGGCTTATTTTTATATGTGAGGCAACGGTCCAGCTTCATTCTTTTGCATATAGGTACCCAGTTTTCCCAGCACCATTTGTTGAAGAGATTATTCTTTCTCCATTGAGTAGACTTAGCACCCTTGTCAAACGTCAATATCCCATAGATTTGAGGGAGAATTTCTGAACTTTCAATTCAATCCCATTGGTCTATATATCTGTCCTTGTGCCAATACCATGCTGTTTTATGCACTGTAGTTTTGTAATCGGGAAGTGTGTATCCTCCTACTTCATTTTTATTTTTCCAAGATGGTTTTGGTTATTCAGGGTCCTTTACCTTTCCATGTAAATTTGATGATTGGCTTAGCATTTCTGCAAATAAGACAGTTTGAATTCTTATTGGGATTGCATTAAAGTAAATTGGAAAGAAATTCCCTGTTCATGGATTAGAATACTAAATATTAAGATGTATCATCCAATTATTGAGATCTTTGATTGTTCATTATTATTGCATAGGCACACTATACATTTTTTGCATGTTGATCTTGTACCCCACCAATTGCCTGAGTTTATTTATTGGCTCTAATAGCTTAGTTGTGGACTTTTAAAGGATTTTCTAATAATCATGTCATCTGCAAATAGGCAAGGCTTTACTTCTTCCTTTCCAATTTTTTTTATTTTTTATTTGTTTTTCTAGCCTAATTGCTCTGGGCAGTACTTGCAGTTCAATGTTGAATAACAGTGGTGACAGTGGGCATCCTTGTCTTATTTCTGATAATAGAGGGAAAGTTTTCAGTCTTTCACTATTAAATATGATGTTTATTATAGATTCTTCACCTGTGTCCTTTATCATCTTAAGGAAGTTTTCTAAGTTATATCTATATATCTCAGTAACGAGTGCTGGATTTTGTCAAATGCATTTTCTGTGTCAATTGAGATTTTATCATGTGATTTTATCCTTCATTCTATTAATGTGGTATATTACATTAATTCGTTTCCTTATGTTGTTCTCTCAGAATTGTTTTATTGTTTTCAGTGCGCAAGATTTTGTGTCCATGGCTAAATTTTTCGTAGATGTTTTATTTTTTTAGATGCTATTGTCAATGAAATTGTTTTCTTATATTACTTTTTGGCTTGTTCGTTGTTAGTGTGTAGGAACCCAAAATTTTTTTTTTTTTTGCATGTTGCTCTTATACCCTTCTACTTTGCTGAACTCATTTATTAGCTCTTATAGTTTTCTTAAGGTTTCCTTTTCATTTTATATATTATTATATCATACACCTCCAAATAGAGATAGCTTTACTTCTTCATTTCTAGTTTGGATACTTTTTATTTCTTTTTCTTGTTCAGTTGCTCTGGCTAGAACTTCTGATACAATATTGAATATCTGTCATGACAGCAGGCATTTTTAACTTGTTCCTGATCTTAGGAAAAAAGCCTTGAGTTTTTCACCATTGAGTATGATGTTAGCGTAGTTTTTTCTTAAGTGGCTTTCATCATGTTTAGTAAGATCTCATCTCTTCCTACTTTTCAGAGTATTTAAGTGTTTTAAGTAAGGGCTCCGGATATTTTTTTAAATTAATTTTTAAAATTAAGTTGATTTTTTATGTATTTAATGTGTCTTCTACACTACACTGTAAGTTCCATGAAGACAGAAACATGACTCTTTGTTTACTTGTTATCTAGCTCAGTTCCTGGCACATAGAAAATGTTCAATAGCAATATTTTAATTAATAAATACAATTCAGGATATTTACTCAAAAGTAGCTTATCACATTTTTCTTTATAGCTCTAATAAGTAGCCATAAATTTATTTATATGATTTATTAATTTGTGTAATATATTTCTGTCATTCCTACTTAATTGTAAGCTGCAAAAGAATAGAGGCCTTTACTATCATTCCACAGCTATGTTACCAATATCTAGAATAGTGCATAGCACACAATAGGCATTAAATAAATTCATGTTGAATTAAAAATTAATGAAGAAATACAGTTTGGTTCCTCATTATATAGGATTTTGGCCAAGTTGAGCAGATGACATATTTTAGAGCTCTTTCCTCTAAATCAGTGTTTGTCACCTTTTCTCATTATCATTTCCATTAAGGAACCTTTTTATAGGCTTTTCCTAACACACATCCTTCTTGAACTTTTAATACTATGGATGTACTTTATATCCGTTTGTGTTCTATGGCCCTATGGAAGACCACAAAACATTGTACTACTACTGATTATTTATTAATATTTTTTTTTATTTTTAAAAAAGCTTTAGATTACATAAATGCTACATAAAAAAAATAAGGGATTCCCATATTCCCCACTCCTCCCCCTCCCACATTTTCCCACATTAACAACTTCTTTCATTAGTGTGGTACATTTGTTACAAATGATGAACACATATTGTAGCATTGCTACTAACCATGGACTACAGTTTACATTATAAATACTGATTGTGTGTGTGTGTGTGTCACTCCATGCAAAAATCAGTTTTGCCCTTTAGGATACCTTAATCTTTTAGATTACTTTTTCTGTCCTGTAATAAACCATACTTGGTTATGCTGTATTATTATTTTTATGTATTTCAGCCTTGATTTGGTAAAAATTTGTTTAGAATTATTTCATCTCATGTGTCCATAAGTCATATTGTTCTGTATTTTTCTTTACTTGTCATGTCTTTGGTTTTGTTACCAGGAAAATGTTAGCCTCACAGAGTAAGTTAAGAATTATTATAATCTCTTCAGTTTTCTGAAGGAATTTTTATAGAAATGATGCTACATTTTTCTTAAATATTTGGTAAAGTTTTCGAATGAAATATGGCTTGGAATATCTGTTGTGTCATACTTTTGTAAAAAAATTTCCCTTTAATACCATTTATACAATCTATTATTTCCCTTTTAACCACATTCAGGTATATATTACAGTGTTCACAAGGTTGTGCTACCATTACCTCCACCCATTACCAAAGTTTTCCATCATTTCAAGGAGAAACTGTACATTCTAAGCCTTAACTCCTTATTCCCTACCCCCACACCATGCCCTGGTAACCTATATTCTAGATACTAGATTGTGACTTGATGCATTTGCTTATTCTAATTATTCATATTGTAGATTATTTTAGAGGATAAAAAGGGATGTCATTCAGAATTTCATTGATGGACTATGCAAAAATTAAACTAAATTTTGCTAATAGAAAGAAAATTTAGGGTTTGAAAACCAAGTACTTGGTCTAATAAAATTTTAATTTAATCAACATTTCCTTTGATTTTATATTTATATTTTTGCATATGAATATTTATAGCTGCCATTACCTGAGTTATTATAATTTGCTAAACATTAGACTAGCACTTCACATAAGTTTTCTGCATGAAATCTGTTATGTGGGAGGACTTTGAATTTAGAGGGTTCAGTATATTTCAAGGTTATTTGCAATCTATTGTTTAAATTTATTATCACCTATATTTTTTCAGATACATATATTTATAATAGATTGTAACCAGATATAGAATTACATTATTTTATTTAATAGGGTAATTTTTCATGTCATTGAAATAGCATCTGCCTGATCTGACTCTTATAGCTAATTAGAAGGCATGATTTTTCTCAGTTTTTATTTTTAGAGTAGATTATTATTATTATTATTATTATTATTATTATAGCACATTACTGGGGTTAAATATATATAAACAATTTAGACATTTATAGAATCCCAAAGTGTATAGCTATGCTCTGCATATGAAATATTGGATTTGCTTTATAATTTTTCCATTGATGCATGAGGGGTTTGCTTTTGACACTTTGCCTTCTTCATGCATTTGTGAAAAACATTTAAAAGTATTTTAGGTTACTCTTGGGAATTAAGAGAGATGTTATTCAGGGCTATTGTTGGTAGACCACGTTTAAATCAAACTAAATTTTGCCAAAAAGAACAAGAAACAATGTTTAGAATCAAATAGTAGCACCTTGCCTCTCCAAAATCAGTGTTTCCAGACTGTGGAAAATAGCAGAGTCAACAAATAAACAAATACACAAAAAATTCTGTGAGCTGCTGGATAGCAATCACAACAAATGTACATTTAGTGCAGATCATGTTGGTTTTAAAGTTCCTGTCTTCAAGCCCCCTTCCTCTGCATTTGTGCCCTTTGTATGACACATCACTGAGATAATACTTATAGTACTTATCACATTTAGCTGTAATCACTGATATATTCTCTTTTCACCCCCATCAATTTAACATCACCCAGAAGAATGAAACAGAGTTTAAATTACAATGTAGAAAAGAAATTTCATACCATTATTCAGAGATTACACATTTGGTAGTATGTTTTGTTCATCTATATTAACCACTCAATATTGATCCTAATGATCTGCATATTATTGTCCAAGTTAATTTAGTACACAGCTCTAATAGGCTTGATGAGCTGTTTGCCCAAGTGACACCTAATCAAAAGCAATACGCCAAGGACCTAGGTGCAGGCACCACTGAAACAAGGAAAAGGAACCAAGGAGAAAAGATAAACAAGAGGCAAAAAATATGCTAATGATGTGATAGAGAATAAAAAGAGAAAGGTCATTATATTTACTGGGTTCATTAAGAAAAACTTGAATATATTTAAAAGCAGGCAACTAAATGCAATATTAATATTTTAATCCAAAACTGTGTGGTATTTAAAGGTGTTGGTTCTTAAACAAATATGCTTCAATTATTTGGAAAATTAATATCTTAAACAGTTCATTCTCATATGATGCTATATCAAAGATATTACTGCATTGCTAATTCAAGGATGTACTAAACTCATTTAAACTTTTGAAGGAAGTTTACTCAGAAAGCCTATAGTAAATTCCTATAAGAGCAAGAATTCTATTTGCCTTGGAAGCTTCTCCAATACCCCCCCCAAAAAAAAAAAAAAAAAATCCTTCCATAAGTTCTTACTTCAGAAGTGTAAAGTGTATTGTAATAATAAATAGTATGACACTGAATTTGCATTGTAGATTAGCATAAAAAGATCATAAAGAGGAGGTGTGGTTGGTACTTAGAAAAAATGTGCTTGCCCAATTAATTAGTTGGAAGGGCACAGGTAGGCAAATCCTTCATCCAAATAGTGGAACGTGGTATGAATTTATTAAGCAAAGTCCCTAAATCTTTGTCATATTTATTGAAATCAAAAACATAATGGAACTTTGTGATTTCAACATAAATGCCAGGGATATGAAAGTGTCTCCTATAAGCCTAACATTCCAGGTTACTATTTTTTACTTTTCTCCGCTGAATTATATGATTTCAGAAAGAGCCAGCCAGTTTGAGGAAAACTTAGAAATATACAATTATACTCTCATTTATCATGTTTTGTGAAATGTTCAACATGTTACCTTCTGCCCCTCAGACAATTATGCCTCCAGGCTGTCCTAAGGACAGGAACGGGACATAAAATAAACAAGTATTTTATTGGAAGCTCTTCAGAACTCTTTTTTCACCTTTAAGTTCTGACAGGCCATTTTGGGGCCCCACTACAATAACCACCACCACCACAAAACCCAAAACTCCCTAAAAAATTAAAGTAAAGAAAAAAAGGTCTTAGAAATAGTGGAAGAGATTTACAAATGATCTTTGCTATCTTTTTTTTTCCGATTTTATTTATACATATTAATAAAGCATAAATCCATCCAAAGAGTACAATCAATGGTATTTGGTGTCATCTCATGTTTGTGCATTCATCACCTCAAACACTCTCAGAGCACTTTCATTATTCCAATAATCATAATGAAAAACAAACAAACAAAACTCATCGTTTTCAATCTCTCTATGCCTTGCCTGGCATATATAGCTGCTATTCTTTTTCCTTCTCTCTAGTATATTTGTGTTTATATTTTGTAAAAACAGTCTTATATATGCAATATCACCCATATTCATGTCTTACATGAGGTTTTACTACCTTATACACTTCCATGTTAAAGTTTGTAGCTTTCCTTCTAGTAATATACATGACCTTAGACTTTCCTTTTCCAACCACTGTGCAAGCCATACAATAACACTGCTACTTACAAACACCATGGTATGCTTTAACCATTTCTATTCATTTCCAAAGATTTACAAATAACCTTTTTAACAATTCTGCACAGATTAACCCTCATCTTTCCATTCACTACTCTCTTTCTATTTTCTGGTGACCTATATTCTAACTATTAACTCATGAGTTAACACAATATATTTAGTTCATGATAGTGCAGTCATACAGTATTTGTCCTTTTGTGTCTGGCTTGTTTCACTCAACATAATGCCCTCCAGATTCATCCGTGTTATCATATGCTTCACGACTTCATTTCTTCTTACTGCTGCATAATATTCTATCATGTGTATATACTACAATTTGTGTATCCATTCATCAGTTGAAGGACACCTGGGTTGTTTCCAGCTTTTGGAAATAGTGAATAAAGCCACTATGAACATCGGTGTGCAGATGTTTGTTCATGTCTCTGCTCTCAGTTCTTCTGGGTACATACCTAGGAATAGTATTGCTGGGTCACATGGCAAGTCTATATTCAACTTCCTTAGGAACTGCCAAACAGTCCTCCACAGTGGCTGAACCATTCTATATTCCCATCAACAGTGAATAAGCATTCCTCTCTTTCCACATCCTCTCCAACTTTTTAATGGTGGCCAGTCTAATAGGTGAAATTATATCTCATTGTAGTTTTGATTTGCATTTACTTAATTGCTAATGGTGTTGAACATTTTTTAAGTGTGTTTCTTCTCCATTTCTATTTCTCCTTTGGACAATTGTCTTTTCAAGTCTTTTGCCCATTTTTTTAAATTGTGTAGTTTGTCTTTTTGTTGTTGAGTTGTAGGATATATTTGTATATCGTAGATATTAAACCCTTATCGGATATGTGATTGCCCAATATTTTCTCCCTTTGAGTTGGCTGCCTTTTCACCTTTATGACAAAGTCCTTTGAGGTGCAAAAGTGTTTAATTTTGAGGAGGTCCCATTTATCTATTTTTTATTTTGTTTCTCATACTTTGGGTGTAAGGTTTAAGAAACTGCTGCCTACAATGATTGAAGATGTTTTCCTACATTTTCTTCTAGGAATTTTATGATTGTCACTTTTATATTCAGGTCCTTGATTCATTTTGAATTAATTTTTGAACAAGGTGTGAGATAGGGATCTTTGTTCTTTCTTTTGGATATGGCTGTCCAGTTCTCCCAGCACCATTTGGTGAATAGACTCTTCTGGCCCAGCTGAGAGGACTTGAACGCCTTGTAAAAAAATCACTTGACTCTAGATGTGAAAGTCTATTTCTGAGCTCTTAATTCAGTTCCATTGGTCAATGAGTCTGTCTTTATGCCAGTACCATGCTGTTTTTATCACTGCAGCTAGGTAATATATTTTAGGTCCAGAAGTGAGAGTCTTCCAACTTCATTTGTCTTTTTTAAGATCTTTTTGGCTATTTGGGAACACTTACCCTTTAAAATAAATTTGATAATTGGTTTTTCCACTTCTGCAAAAAAGGCTGTTGGGATTTATATTGGGATTGCATTGAATCTATAAGTCAATTTAGTTAGAAATGATATCTTAATAATATTCAGTCTTCCAATCCATGAACACGGAATGTACTTCAATTTATTTAAGGCTTCTTCAGTTTCTTTTTTTGTTTGTTTGTTTGTTTGTTTTTTACTGGGAGGTCCCAGGCATCGAACCCAGGCCCCTTCATATGGGAGACAGACGCCCAACCGTTTGAACCAGATCCATGCCCTAATTTCTTTTAGAAATGTTTTGTAGTTTTCTCAATACAGGTCCTTTATGTCCTTGGTTAAGTTTATTCCTAAATATTTGATTGTTTTAGTTTTTATCATAAATGGATTTTTTCCCCTATTTTTCTCCTCAGATGGCACATCAGTAGTGTATAGAAATGCTATAAGGTTTTGTGTATTAATTTTGTTTCCTGCTACTTTGCTGGACTCATCTACAGTTCTAGTAGCTTTGCTGTGGATTTTTCAGGAGAATCTAGATATAGGGTCATATCATCAGTGAATAGTGAAAGTTTTACTTCTTCTTTTCCTATGTGGGTGCCCTTTATTTCTTTATCTAGCCTAATTGCTCTAGCTAGAACTTCTAGCACAATATTGAATAACAATGTGATAGTGGGCATCCTTGTCTTGTTCCTGATTTCAGCGGGAAAGCTTTCAGTCTTTCGCCATTGAGTAATCTCTGCCTGTAGGTTTTTCATATATGCACTTCAACGTATTGAGAAAACTTCCTTCTATTCCTATCTTTTGGAGTATTTTTACCAAAAAAGGGTGCTGTATTTTGTCAAATGACATTTCTGCATCAATTGAGAAGATCATGTGATTTTTCTTCTTCAATTTATCAAACTAGTTTATTATACTAATTGATTTTTCTTATGTTGAACCACACTTTCACACCTGGGATAAAACCCACTTGATCATTTTGTATAGTTCTTTTAGTGTCCTTTTGGATTCTATTTGCAAGAGTTTTGTTGAGGATTTTTGCATATATATTCATTAGAGATATTAGCCTGTAATTTTCTTTTTTTGTAGTATCTTTACCTGGTTTTGCGATTAGGGTGATGTTGGCTTCATAGGATGAGTTTGGTAGCATTCTTTCCGTTCAATTTTTTGGAAGAGCTTGAAGAAGATTGGTATTTGATCATCTTTGAATGATTGGTAAAATTCACCTGTGAAGCCGTCTGGTCCTGGGCTTTTCATGTTTGGGAGGTTTTTGATGACTATTTCTATCTCTTCACTTGTGATTGGTTGGTTAAGGTCTTCTATTTCTTCTAGGTCATTGTAGGTGGTTTGTGTGTTTCTTAGGAATTTGTCCACCTCTTCTACATTGTCTAGCTTTTTGGCAAACAGTTGTTCATAATATTCTATTATGATTATTTTATGATTTCTCTTATTTCTGCAGGGTCAGTGGTAATGCCCCCCTTCTTATTTCTGATTTTATTTATTTGCATCTTCTCTCTTTTTTTCTTTGTCAGTCTAGCTAAGGGTTTGTTGATTTTGTTGATCTTCTCAAAGAACCAACTTTTGGTTTTGTTGATTCTCTCTATTGTTTTTTTTTTTTTCTTTTTTCTTGATTTTATTTTTTTCTGCTCTGATCTTTACTATTTCTTTCCTTCAGCTTGATTTCGGTTAGTTGCTGTTCTTTTTCTCATTCCTCTAGGTGTGCAATTAGATCTTTAATTTTAGTTCTTTCTTCTTTTTTAATGTAAGCATTGAGAGCTATAAATTTCCCTCTCAGCACTGCCTTTGCGGTGTCACATAGGTTTTGATATGTTGTGTTCTCATTTTCATTTGTCTTAAGATATTTGCTGAATTCTCTTTCAATTTCTTCTTTGACCCACTGATTATTTAAGAGTGTATTGTTTAATCTCCATATATTTATGAATTTTCCTTTTTCTATCCTTTATTGATTTCTAGCTTCATTCTGTTATGATCAAATAAAGTGTTTTGTATAATTTAACTCTTTTAAAACTTATTGAGACTTGTCTTGTGACCCAACATATGGTCTATCTTGGAGAAGGATCCATGAGCACTTGAAAAGAAAGTATATCTTGTTGTTTTGGGATACAATGCTTTTTAGCTGTCTGTTACATCTAGTTTATTTATCCTATTATTCGTGTTCTTTGTTTCTTTATTTATCCTCTGTCCAGATGTTCTATCCAATACTGACAGTGGTGTATTGAAGTCTCCAACTATTATTGTAGAGACACCTATTTCTCCCTTCAGTTTTGCCAGTGTGTACCTCATGTATCTTGGGACATTCATGTTAGGTACATAAATATTTAGTATAGTAATTTCTTCTTGGTGAATTGCCCTTTTTGTTAATATCTAATGACCTTCTTCTCCCTTATAACAGTTATGCATTTGCCATCTATTTTGTCCAATTTTAGTATCACTACTCTAGGTCATTTTTGGTTAATGTTTGCATGGAATATCTTTCTCCAACCTTTCACTTTAAACCTGGTTGCATCCTTACATCTGTGGTGGGTCTTTTGCAAACAACATACAGATGACTCATATTTTTTCATCCATTCTATCAGTCTATGTCTTTTGATTGGGGAGTTCAGTCCATTAACATTCAATGTTATTACTGTAAAGGCATTACTTACTTTATTTTGTCCATTGGCTCTCTGTTGTCATATCATTCTACTGTCTTTCTTCTTATTCTTTAGTTTACCCTTCCTAATTATTTTCATTTCTAAACTCTTCTCTAAATCTCTTGCCCTTGTTTTTTCCTTTCTGGCTGTAGCACCCCATTTAATATCTCTCATAAATATGGTCTTTTCGTAATTTATTCTATTCGTTTTTGTTTGTCTGTGAAGACTTTGAACTCACCATCATTTTTGAAGGACAGTTTTGCCAGATACAGAATTTTTGGCTGGCAGTTTCCCTTTCATTCCCTTATATGCATCATACCATTTTATTCTCTCCTCCACAGTTTCTGATGAGAGATCAGCACTCATCTTATCGAGTTTCCCTTGTATGTGATGCTGTGCTTTTCTCTTGTTGCTTTCAGAATCTTCTCTTTATCTCTGATAAATGTCATTATAAAAAGTAGGTGTCTCAGGGTAGTTCTATTTGGATTTATTTTGTTTGAGGTGTGTTGTTCTTCTTGGATATTGATATTTATGTCCTTCATAATGGTTGGAAGTTTTTGTTCATTATTTCCTCAAATATTTTTTCTGCCCCCTTTCTATTCTCTTCTCCTTCTGGGACACAAATAATGCAAAAGTTTGTGTGTTTCACATTGTCCTCCAATTCCCTGAGAATCTGTTCCATTTTTTCCTTTCTCTTCTCTTTCTGTTCCCGTCTCTTTTCCAGTTCAGATGTTCTGTCTTTGAAATCACTAATTCATCTTCAGGCAATTCAAATCTGCTCTATGTGCCTCTAACATTTTTAATCTCCTCCATCTTGTCTTTCATTCCCATAAGGTCTGTTACTTTTCTTTGAGGACTTTCAAATTGTTCTTTATGCTCTCCCATTGTCTTCTTAATATTCTTTATTTCTTTAATCATTTTCTTTAAATGTTTTAAAGTGATTTAGGAAAGTTGTGTGATTATCACTGATTAATTTTCTTAAATCTTGTACCTCTTCAGGATATGTGGTTTGTCCCTTTGGCTAGGCCATTTTTTCCAGTTTCTTAGTATGGCTTGTAATTTTTTGCCAATGTCTAGGCATCTGAATATGTTGGTATATTTACTCTGAGGGCCAATTTCTCTCTCTTGCCTATTGTTTTTCCCCCCACAGTTCTTTGATATTTGGTTCACCTTATTCTCAGTCTTTAAAATTGTCCAGCCTAAGTTTTCAAAATCGAGCCAGGGACTCACTAGTGGGGCACAGATTTTCTCCCATGGGTTGACTACAGAGAGGTAAACAGTTTTTGTCCATGCAATTTCCAGACCAGTCAGCAAATGGCGAATGTCAGCACACCTTTCCACAGAGGTGTTTCAGGCCAAGCTTTCCTGTGTTCCTGTGTTGAATCTCCAGATCAGAGATTCAAAGTGGGCTCTGCTGACAGAATTCACTGAAGAAAAGCACCCAACCTCCCCTCCCTTTTCCCTTGAAACAGCTGACAGGAAGACATCTGTTCTGCTCTCAGCAGTCTGCAGTGAGACAGGGTTTATACCCCAGCTTAATATCTTAGGGGTGGGGAGGGGAACCCTTTCTGGCCCCCATGGGGGTTTTGAAACTCATGTTTGTCGTTTCGCCTTCTTCATCTTTCTGTCCCTCACCCTCTTGAGAGTTGTGCAGCACTGTCCTGGGCAGCTTTTGGCTCTTTCTCTGTTGTTTTTGTGAGAGCATTCTGCTCTGCCTGTTTGTCTGTCACCATCTTCCCACAATCTTCCTTTGTTATCAATTTTGCTTTTCAGAAGATGAATTTCAGTTTCAGGAAAGGGAAGTGATTTGCTCAAAATCATCTATTTAATAATAGCCAGTGTGCAATGAATGCTTAATAGGTACTCTCTATAAGTTAAACAATTTACATGGACCATCCATTTCATTTAGTCATCTCAACAAAGTTATTAGGTTTATATTATTATTTTACTTTTTATACACTGTTATAAATACCAAAAATTTTTGCATGTTGACTCATCATCCATCTTACTTTGGCTAAGTCACTCACTAAAACACTGACCTAGTTAAGAAGCAGCATTCCAATCCTAGGACAAAAACTTTCCCAGTGCCCAAACCTGCATCTTAGGCCACTATCCACATCATTCTCACACCTCACTCAAATCCCATAGCTGGTCCCAAATGATAAGCTAGCCACCTCATGTGCCCTGGAATCCCAGTCCCTTTTCTTTTGCATGCACATTTGCTTTGAACTAAACAATCCTTGACTTCTACAGGAAATATACCAACCTGCACACCTGGACCACAATGAATGCAGAAGCCTCTAGGTCCCTTTCACTCTGCTTTGGTGCTCCCCACCTGCTGGCTGAGCCACCTGAGCTGATCGTGCTTTCTGTCAACCTCTCATAACACCCATCTCTCTCTTTCTCTGGAACCTGTGAGTAACAAATTATCTTTTCTCATGTATTATGGCCTCGATTTCCATTGTGTCACACCTGACCTCCACATGAACCTAAATTTAAAATCCAGTTTAAATAATTCAAACCATAATTCAGTCTTGGTGAGGACAAGACATTTTTTAAGTATGGAACACTCTAAAGCTGGATATCAAGTCTACTAGTTTGTTCTCTTATTCTTTATATCATATTTTAGTGCAAAAGTAATCCTCTATCTAGTTAAACATAATAATGGTTTAATTTATATTTTTCACAGGGACTTTATCCTTAATTTAAGAACATTTGGAGAATTCAGAGCATTCAACTAACAAACTTGGGTGCAACATATTGGATTGGAGACATCCCAGAGACCCTCAATTCATGCCATGGGTACCCAGCTCCTTCCATATACATAAAATTTGTTAAATCATATTTAATTGATTGTTAGATGCAATTTTCTCACTTCATAACTTTATGAAAGCTAGGCCTTTCTTAAAATTGATGGCATCTTATAACTGTTACTGGTTAGGAGACACATATTAAATAGTTATTGTTGCAGGCTCACGTGCAAACTTGATCATTGCTGCAGATGCAATAGTTGGATGACTGCAACACCTCTTCCGTTTAAAAACCATTTAAAGGAAGCGGGTGTGGCTTAACCGATGGAGCTCCCATTTACCATATGGGAGGCCCCGGTTTGCTTCCCGGGGCCTCCTTGTGAGGACAGGCCGGCCCGCGCGGTGCGGTAGGCTGATGCAGCAGGACCTCGCAGCAAGGGGGAGATGAGCAGACACAGAAAGAACACAGCAAATGGACACAGTGAACACAAGCAGCAAGGGGGGGAGAAATAAATAAATAAATAAATCTTTAAAAAAAAAAACATTTAAAGGCCATTTGTGGAAAAAAATATGAATCTTGGTTGTTTTCTGAATATTTTTCTTGTCACTTTCTTATAAGATCAACAAAGTATCAACATCTAAACCTGCAACATGGTGAGAGTAAAGAAATGCTAATTAATAATGCTTTGGAAAGCACAGATTCTGGTTCTGCATAGTAACCTTTGTTTTAGTCATAGTTCTTCAGAAAAACAGAACCAACAGTATATATATGTATGAAAATGTGATGAGATTTATATAGTAATTGGCTCATGCCACTGTGGGGATTGGCAAGTCCAAATTCCATAGGGCAGACTGCAGGTTGGGAAGTCCAATGAATTCCCCAGGAGAAGCTGGCTGGCTTCCAGTAGAGACAGAAATTCTTCTTTCTGACTGCTGAAATCATCAGTTCTCCCTTTAAGGCCTTCAAATGATTGGATGAGACTGCTCTCTTTGCTGAAGCCACTCTCCTTTGTTGGTTGTAGATGTAATCAGCCATACATGGAATCAACTAACTAATGATTCAAATGAAATACTCTCACAATAACTATCAGGCCAATGTTTGCTTGACCAAACACAGGACACCATAACCTAGCAAAGTTGGCATGTGAACTACCATCACAACTTTGAACATTGTTAATGCTAAGTTAAAAAATAAAATAAAATAAATAAGAAGCATAGCATCATGAATGTTATGAACACCTCTATCAACCTGGTACACTTATGATGTCCTGTTTATGCATGTACAAAAATGATATGTGATAAAACATCAATGTCAGAGAAAGATCTTTCAATAAGTGTAGCTGAAAGTCTAATTGGTTTTAAAGCAATATTTCATAGTTTAATTAGCAGCTTTTTCCTTAATGACATATAGAATGGTGCATCACTCAATGGAGAGTGCTTTATAAATGTTAAAATATGCGAGTATATGACTTGATGATTATTTTGTGATCAAACTATATTAAATAAAAAACAAGATACATTTTTAAAAATGACAAAATAATTTTAAGCTTCTGGATAAATAACAATATTTGTTGGGGAATATTATGGCAAAGGAGAGGTCAACAAGGACAAATCTTATTACCCTTAAGTTCAGCAAAAGATGTCACGCAAAAATATGTGCATGTTATATGATTCCATGAAATCTACTATTAAAAAGCAGGATCAAGGTTTGCTTGTGATGTGAGAAAGGAATACAACAGGATCAGGAAGCATTATAAGGAGAATTCTTGGTTATTGGGAATGTTCTATTTGTCTCATGGTTTGGTAGCTACGTGGTGTTTGCTCTGTGATAATTCACTGAGATGTTCATTTCTGTTATGTGTATTTTCCATAGATGTGTTATATGTCCTAATATAAAAAGGGAATTATTTTATATTTTTAAATGCATGAAACAGGAAGAAAATAGAATAAAAATGACTAGGAGATTTTTCAAGATTTAAAAATTTTGAAAACTCTAGTCTGGTCTCTCAAATTAGAAGTGGTGAAATTGATAACTAGCGACATTTTACTTGCCTAATATCACATAAATAATAAGTAATAAAGAAGCTCATGTGAATTTAACTAACTATCTGACTCTAGAATGCCTGTGTGCAATTAAACAGGATTAACTAACGTATAACACATAGAAAGAAGCCAGAACCCACAGCCTATAAGGCAAAAAAAATTAGCAAAATTCTCAAGACAGTGAACACAGCTTTCTGGCCCCAGAGTTTCCCAGACATGTGCATAATTATAGATGATAATGTTTGGAGGAGTAAGGATCACGTCAGAAGTTCTAGACATATAACTCTCTTCTTACATCTCCTTTATATGTATAACTCTTCTTCATGTAGTATAAAGCCCAATATGAAATGCCCAATATATATGCAGGGCATATATCATTTCATAATTAATCACAGATTCTAATTTTATTCATCATTTTTCTTTAATATTTTCATTTGTGCCTTTCCTATTCACTTTTGAACAATTTAAGATTAATTATAATTTAATTATTTATTTTCTAAATTTTCTACCAGTAAATCTTCATCTGAATAATTTGCTTATATGCTGTGGCAGTCTGATATTGTTTATGAATTCCAAAAATAGATATTGGATTATGTTTGTAAACTGGTTTGTTCCTCTGGGCATATTAGATTATTTTGGATTCAAAAGTTTCACTTTTAGTTGATTAAATAATGATTAAGGCTTTGATTGGGCCACATCAGTAGGAGGTTGAGTCCCTGCCCCCTTGGTGGGCAGAAACCAAGAAACTACACTGCAGAGAATGGAGGTTGGAGTTTTTAGCTGGAGCCCAAGTAGTAAACACACAGAGAAGCAGATACATTAGACACAGCGGAGGCCCTGGGAAGAGAGACAAGTCGTTTGCCTGATAGTCTACAGGTAACCTTGTGGAGAGACAAGAGCAGCTGAGCCTGGAGAGGAATGAGCCCCGGGAGAGAGATGAGACTTAACCTAGCCTGCAGCTGATCTTGGAAGAAGCTGGGACCATGGAGCCCTAGCAGAGAGGAACAGGGAATATGAACCCTTGCAAGCATCGGCAGCCATCTTGCTCCAACATGTAGCAACAGATAGGATTAAAAAGAGATTAGACACTGCAGAAAAAAGATTAACATGAAGACTTAGGAATACAAATTATTAAAAATGAACCAAGGAGAAAAAAATGACTTGGAGGAAATCAGTCATGCAAGATTGCATATGAAGTTATTGTTCCATCAGTTTCTGGGTGGAACCTTGACACAGAAACCCTCCATAGGCTCCTGTTCCTTAGCACTGACATAAAAGATGTTCTGCCTGGTTCAGGAAGCTACAGTAAGTGCCGCATGTTCCCAAGTCATAATTAGATCTTCTGGCCAGTGCACAAATGCACATTTGTTAGCATAAGCCATTAGTAGGTTGCTAGCAGTGGCATATCTAGAGTATTTGAGATCAACAGTGGATAATTTTTTAGACTTTCTATATTCAAATAATTTCAAACCTACAGAAGAGTTGCAAAAATAATACAAAATTCATACAGAGAACTCCAACATACCCCCTCTTCAGACACCTAAATGAATCAACTTTTAACATTTTGCCATACTTATATCATTGTCTATTAATTTATCTATCTTTCTGTTTTATAAAAGCTTGAGAGTAGATTGTACGTATCATGCATCTTGAATCTTTAATACTCCCATGTATATATCTTAAGAACAAAGATAATCACTCATTGTGATGGTTAGGCTAATGCGTCAACTCAGCCAGGTAATTGTGTACAGGTGTTTGGTCCAGCAAGCACTGGGCTAATTGTAATACAAGAACATTTATGGACTTTGGTCACCAGTGAGTTTACTGCGTGGATGGCTGATTACATCTACATCAATCAGGGAGATTGCCATCAGCAATGGATGACGCTTTTATCTAATCAGTTGAGTACCTAAAAAGGGGAAGTGATTGCAACATTCAGAGAGAATTTCCCAGCTCATCTTTGGACACCCAATTGCTCCCAGAAACTCATCAAGGACTTTTCATTGGACTTTCATCAGGGCCCCTGGTTTGTAGCCTGCCTGCAGAACCTAGACTTGTGCATCCCCACAGTCGCGTGAGAGACTCTTATAAAATCTCATATTATTGACAGATATCTCCTGTTGATTCTGTTTCCCTAGAGAACCCTGACTAATATACTTATATAACCACCTTAAGTACAGTTTGAAGTAGATATTTTTAATGCCAAACCCGATATGGCAATATTATTTCCAGTAATAACAACATAATAATCAGGAAATATTATATTATTTATTCATTCTTTAGTTTTAAAGCCAAAATAACAACTAAAAGTATGGATAAGTTCATATTTTAATGATTTATTCAAATTAGTAAATATTTCATATATGGAATAAATTTTCAAACTCCAACAAAACATTTCACATTAGTTTGCATTCTGTTATGTTTTTAAATTTTAAACACAAACAAAAATTCCAGTGGATCTCAAGTTCTCTGTCTTCCTCTTTGCAATCACTTTGCTTAATCATTTATTTACATCTGCTGTTTCAAAGTAGGTCTATGTAGCACCACAGGGGTCAGAGTCACAATCTGTGCAGAACATGGTCTCAAACAATTGCAATATCAAACCATTTCAAACTTACTCTTCAAACAAATGGGAATAGCTTAGACCCCAGGGTTAAAGCGGCATATAACTGAGAATTCCCCGGATTAACTTGATGTATCTCATTTTACTTTTAAAGAATAAGTAATAAAATGTGTTAATACGATATTTGTATGTATATAGATATATGTGTGTATACATATATGTATGTATGCATACACATGCATATGCATACATATAAACACAATAAAAACTCAGTGACCATAGCTATGGTTTAAAACTTTTGAGGAAGTTTGGTTTTATCACTAACCTTTCCTAAAAAAGGAAAAACAAAAAACATGAAATTTTACTAAGTTTTATTATTGATTTAAAATTCTTTGCAAGCAATGAACCCCCTTTTTGTCTCAACTGATATGAGTCTCTCCCGCTATCTCATTTTTGTATGCCATTTGGTCTAAATAGAATGCCAATTAAGGGAGCGGATGTGGCTCAAGTAGTTGAGCGACTTGCTTTCCATAGAGGAGATCCCAGGTTCAGTTCCCAGTGTCTCCTAAAAAACAAAAAACAAAAAATAAAACAAGCAAAACCAAATGAAAAGACCAACTAAGAGGGAGCCAATGGCAGTTGAGCACCTGCTTCCCACATATAAGGTCCCAGGTTCAATCCCCAGCCCCAGTACTTCAAAGAAAGAGAAAGAATACAAATGAAGCACTCAGAAATATTGAGCACCTTAAAACAATTTAGTTTCAGTGTGTCATAATATGTTTTGAAAATTCCAACTATTTATTTAGTGTTTTAATGCTACTGTTATCAGATTCCACCCACTAAGCAATTGTGATGGTTTATGTATAATGTAAGACAGTACATCTCAAAGGTGCTATTGCCAGCTCCCTTCTGTAGCACCTGGACATAAGAAGATACTGAAATCATTCTGGTGGATTTATACACAGGGCACAGCTTCATAGTCCTCTACATTATATATTTTTTGTTTTGTTTTATTTCATTTTCTTTTTACTTTTATTTCTGTGTGGGTTATTAGAATAAATATTTTGGTAACATTTTCCTCAGGGTCCTATTAGGGGCAAAAATCTAACAAAACACTATTATTTCACATATTAGTTATTCTAATACCATATCAAAATATGCAAACAATCCATTAGAAATTAGCAGTGTTGGTAATATTGATTCATCATTGTCCATCCAGATGAGCCAACCATATTCTGCATAAATTCCATAAATTGAGTTGCTTTACACGTGGATTGGTTTAATTGGATTAAGGCCAGAGCCTTCTTTTGACACCGGCCGATGTGAGCAGTAATCTCAAAAGATGGCAAAAAGATAATTTTCTTGGTCTCAACTGTTCTTTAGGGTAAAAGGTCAAAATATGGGCACCCTGTGCAGTACATCATTCGTTGGTCCCAGACTTTTTTGCTGCACTTCAAATTGTTCTCCACTGGTAGCTTTCTAAGACAGACGCTTGCCCTGTCAAGGAGACAGCTTGACACACCCATCTGCCTTCACACTCCAAAGAGCATGTGGAGAGCAGTCGGTATTACAAGCCCACTTCTCAAACTGCTCCCAGATCATTCTCAAAGTATTTAAAATATATAAATATTTAAACTGGAAATTCTCTTTCTCTAGGGAGAATTAATGTATGTAAACAACAGTCCTGTCTTACGCATCTTTTCTATCCATCTCTTGAATTCTGATAGTCACATTTTAATACCATTTTCTGAGGTTGACCCCAGGGATAATTAATCTAAGCTCTGGCCCCTGTATAGTAGGGTTTGTTAAAAAATATACATACATTAAAAAATGAGCGTGGTATGTTCATCCTCACTCTGACATTCTTGATCTAATCTTTTAGGACAATGTTGTTGCATGACAACACACTCAGGCAGCCACACGTCCCATATCTGGAAAGCCAGACCATTCCCTTGTTACCCACCTTTCATATAAGAATTGTCTTTTCAAATTCTTAATCATAACACTCTTTTGCAGATAATATGAATCATAAAAGAAACAGTTTTACAAATTTTTGGTGAGCTCCTGTGATGTTCATGTTATGAATTGTCTATTCCCTTACCTGTTGATGGGCTAATCAGATATGTTTCAGGTTCTCCATTCTTCAGTCTTCGTCTCTGTCAAGTCTCTGTAGATAGGTAAGCAAAACACAAACTAAGAAATATGTCCAAGTCGTTTATAACCTACCTAAAACTGGTGCTGAGAATTTTTCCCAAAATATTAGTAGGTGGGGATTTATGCATAAAACATTAGTAATTAGGCAAGTTTGGTGAGGAATTGTCTGTAACTTCTATGGGCTTTGTCCATTAATCAAAGGCAGACACTGAATGGTCCATATTATTTTTCTCATTAGAACTTTCCTAAGATGGGGTATTTTTAAGAATCCACACAAATGTGATTAGCTTGCTTATTACAACTCACCGTGTTTGTGTGTATGAATTAAATAGTTTCCTTTGTAATCGACTGAAAGCCACACTAAATGTAAGGTATTGATTTAATCTAGCATTTCTTTTTTCTATGAGAATATTTACCTTAGCTGGACTGATGTCTGCAATCCCAAAGACAGATCCCTTCTTAGTTAAAAGGGCATTGCGATCAATAAACAAGAAAGTTTTCTTACTCTTGTGAATTTAAAGATGTGTACAGTGAAAACATCTTACAAAAGAAGATAGACATATGGCAAATGAAAATGTGCTCAACACCATTATTCATTAAAGAAATACAATTTAAAACCACCACGAGATAGCGCTTCATACCCAGTAGAATGGCTAAAATCGAGAATACTGACAATACTAAATTCTGGTGAGGATATGAAACAACTGGAACTTTTATAGGAATGCAAACTGGTACAGTCAATTACGGTTTAGCAATTTTTGATAAAATTAAATATACCCTTACCTATCACCCAGCAATCCTATTCCTAGACATTTACTTGAGAGAAATGAAAGTATATGGTCACACAAAGAATTTTACACAAATCTTCAAAGTAGCATTATATAATCACTCCAAACTGGAAACAAACAAAATGATCATTAACAGGTGAACAGATAAAGAATTGTAGTGAAGCTATACCATGGAATACTAGTCAGCAAGAAAAGGGAATAAACCACTGATATATGCAATAACATGGATGAAACTCAGAAGCATTGTGCTAAGGGAAAGAAGTTGGAAACAAAGACTAGATTCTATACAATTCAGGTTGTATGAAATTCTGAAAAGGACAAATCTATAGTAACCCAAATAAATGGTTGCTAGGGGTGAAAGGAGAGGATTAACTACAAATAATGGACTTTTTGGCATGATGGGAATATCCTATATCTTCTGTGTGACAGTAGTTACAGTCTGTAAATATTTGTTAACAATAAACTTAAAGAGGACAAATTTTATTGTATGTAAATTATACTTCAATAATATGGACTACTTCTCCTAACCCAAATCTTTTTTATTGTGGTGTTCACACCTCATTTCTGAAGGTAATTGTCTAGTGGATGTATAATCAGGCTAGGGCAGGAGTTGTCTCTTGCTTAAGAATTCTGTAGATCCCACCAGATCCATCCTATCCCTTCCCTTGTTTTTGCTTCTGCTTTTTCTGATCTGCTTGCTCCTTGTTAGAAACTTGTTTTTTTCTAACATCACTCAGGGCATTATTGGAGTCTGTGCTTTCAGTTATTTAATGTCTATCTGGTAGGTGCAGTGTCAGCCAATGACCACAAGCAGACCAACAGTTGATAGTCAACTGAGTATTTCTTAGATATGCCACTGTTCACATCTCTTTACATGTATTAATTAGTTTTTTGTTCATAACAAACAACCTTGGGGACTATTATCGTTATTTTCTTATGCATGAAAAAACCTAAGGCACAACGAAGAAAGTAACTTGCCCATGGTCACAGAGCTAGGAAATCATGAAGCTGGGATAATAATTGTCTTTTATAAGGTGAGTAGTGAGCAGATATATCAATCAATTGATGGGTACCATATTTCAATTGCCACTGTGCTTACTCTCCTGCTGAAATCTGCCAGAAACCCCAGGCAGGATGAACCTCTATGGTCAACAACTTTAATATCATAAAAATCAAACTTTTCCTTGGTACTTTCACTGGATTTATCGGCCAATTTAGGGACATGCTTCATACCACATTCTCCAGATAAGAAAGCACTCTTCCTTAGAAATTGTTTTTTAGTAATATTAGATCATCAGTATAATTAATTTCAGTTCCGGTGGTGGTTTTGCAGTCATTTCTTTTCTTTATTAAGTTATGGTAATAAGCAGGAGCATTACTATACTTGTGGGACAGCCTAGCTAAATATATTTCATCCTTCTAATGTAAAACAAACCCTTCCCGGATATCTCCTGAAAGGCAATGGAAAATAAAGTACTACTGAGGTAAAGTAGCTTTTCTCACACTTACTGAATATCCTCTCCCACAGTGACAATGACAGCAATGAAATTGAGGTACTCACTTCCCTCAGAATGGAGAGTCTGATCTAAGCCACCAAGCCTATCAGCTTTCTATTTTACTGGCCAGTCAGGCTTATTATAACAGGAGTTTGAAGATACCAATACACTTATATTCATAATTTCTTTAATGAAAGAATCCGATATCTTCTTGTCTCCCCAGAGTCAGAGCTATTTGAATTTTATCACAGCTCTCCACTTCAATAACTCTACAGGTTCCCAATTAGCATGTAAAATTAAAATTTGGTTAAAAGCAGATTTGCTGTACTCCTAGCCACCTGAGCAGCAGTGGCTGGGTCCCCTGTTCATTCGTATCATCTATAGCACTGATAAATTCAGGTATTAGAATAAACACCATATGTCTCAAAATGGAGATTATGTCCCCAATAATTTATTTTCACCACTTTTCTTCCCTTTTATCACTGCGTTTTCTTATTCTGCCAGAAATACTAAAAAGTGTTTGTTAGGTCATCTAAAAAATAGTACAAATTGTGCTCTGATATTTAGGAGTCAAAGAAACATTGCTTCACATGGGGAGCCATTATGCCAATGATATCGACACAGGGCTTCAGATCTTTCCCAGGACATGTCTTTCTATTACATGCCATGCCATCAGTTGAGACTTTTATCCCTCTTTCAAGATTATCTTCCCCATATAAGAAGCTTGAAATTCAACTACTTTTGTTGGAATCTCTTTTCCCATCTCTAATTGTCAAAGATTAGATTAGATACTGTAGGAAAAATATAGTCAAAGCAGAGTAACCTTCACAGTAGAACACTCAGTCCAGTGATCCATGATAAGGCAGCACCAGCACTTTGAGGGGTTGAGCATCAATAGCTTGTTTTCCTATTTCATATGGAAAATAAACAAGTTGATTTATCTAGTTTTTATTGGTCTTTTCTTTGCCCCTAGTCCTGACTGAATCTTGTCTCCAGCCCTCATTTTATTTAGAAAACATACCAAAAAGAAAAAAGTTTTACGTATTGGGTCATCTAAAAATTGCATTTGGGGACCAAAAACTGAGGGAAGAAGGATTTTTGATGTGCATAAAACATCTTAATTCAGGCCTTAGGCTTTAAGAATTGGGGGCAAAGGTAAGCAAATTCTTCTTAGGAACAAAAGGGAAAGAATCCAAGAATCTTATCTTTTAGAATGGAAATAAATATTTCCAGGGGCAAGATAAGTCAAGTAATTGTGAATGTATAACCTCTGGAAGATCTTCCTGGCTCTAGGGTTTTATCCTTCTTTGAAATGTAAATACATTCTTCTGGACAGGTAAATCTCTCCTCATGGTATCTATCTAATTATCCTTTAACTTCTAAGGCTCTTCCATTGTCCAAGGCCCCAGGTTTCTTTTCTCAGAAAGCCCCAACCATGCAGTAACATGACATATTTCCTTCCTGACAGTATAAAACTCTATTTTCAATCTAGCATTAATTCTAAAAAACACAATTCCCTTAGGTCAGTGGTTCTCCAAGTATGGTCCTTGGAGCATCGGCATCACAAATGTCTGAATTCCACCCCAGACTATCTGAATCAGAAACTCTCCGGGTTGCCCCAGCAATTTATTTTTTATTTATAAGCCCTCCAGGTAATTTTGATGCTCACTCAGTATGAGTACCATTTCTTTAGATAAATAACTAATGATATTACTATATGTGGTTGACATTTAAATATAACAACTAATGTTGCTCTTGATAGCTGAAAAATGTGTTTACTTAAAATCTCTTACTAAATTCTAGTTGATCTCGTTTTCTTTTAATTTAATACTTTTTGTTCTTAGTTCCTAGAAGGACAATAACCAGACCTTCCCAGTTCTGCTTAAGATAACATCTCAGAGAAAAACCTCAGAATGGCTTCAAGAACACCTTATAACCCAGTAAATCTGTAACATTCCACAGAAACAAAAAGCTTAATATCCTTGAGTGGTCAGTTGCTCACACAACAATATCCACCTATAAACTTTAATTGTTGAATCTCTGAAACCAGAACAATAAGCAGGAGTTTGGCATGCTTGTGATAACACAGAATTAAGAAATTTGCTCACATCTTCCTCAGGAGACCTTTTGAAAAAATCCAGCAGCATCATCCACATGGCAAGAAGGCATCATGCAGTCATCACTTGATTTTCAACCCCTACCCACTTTACTGTACCTATAAAAACCCTAGCTCCCATTCTAACTTTGAGCTGGTTTGGAAAGTTTCCCTCAGTTCCTTGCTTGTGTACTCACAATAAATCACCTTCTCACTGAGAGAAGTGTTTCTCCTTTGTAGTGCTACATTAGGCGGGCCCTTGCATTAAAAATTGCCATTCTGGTGGCATCACTCTCTTCCTTTTGGAAGGATGTAAATGCTACCAAAAAATATAAAACACATAGTATTTTGTTAGTATGACAAGACAAACAGACATTAAATTAATAACAAAGAAATCTGGCACTAAATGTGAAGATGAGAAAGTGCTGGATTCCTCTATGTTCTTGGTCATGTTGCATAAATTAATTTAAGAACACACCAGTTTAATTAGGCCAGTAAAAAGAATTTATTGGGAAATGGGGGGAAAGAACAGAGCTTGCTGAGAAATGGGAGAGAAAGATGGAAGTACACATTGAGATTTGGTGCGAGCTTCTCCAGGCAAGGAGAGCCATCTGCCTTGCACAGACACATTTATTAAAAGTTTGATCACCCCTTCCATTATTAATGCTAAAGGGAGCCCCAGATATTATTGGCCAATGGTGAGAACTGTTTGGAATATCCGGGCCAACAGGAGGTCCCGGAAAGAGAAACTGGGACTTCAAGGTTACACTCAAGTTCCCAGCAAGGTCTTGAAGCCATGTTGTCTGCCAGCCATGTTGTCTGCCTGCCAGGCTGTGGCTCATCTTCTCATTTCTCTGAAAAACCTGCCTCAACTGTATGAAAAGGCAAAATATTCAAAGTACATCTTAAAAAGAATTGAGATTTGAGCTACACCTGGGAGGAAAGCTAAGTCAAATTCTTAGAATTGTAAACTAAAATGTTAGAAAGAAATATATAGTTGATTTCCTACAGAATATTGACTTACTTTGACCAATAGTTACTCTATTTCTGTAAGAAATGTTTAAAACGAGTCATATCTGACACCATAAAGATATGGTTAAATTTAATGTAATCAAGTTACTTAGGATGAAGAGTATATAATCTAGAAGTTGGGAATGGAATATATGGAATTTTCATTTCTGAAGATATTTAAAAATTAATGTATGCTTGTGTAGATAGAGCCTTGGGTTCATTATAGATATGATTTCTGCTTCGATAATATCCTGTTGATGATTCTTCAAAACTGAAGAATTTATTGCCAAGTATGCCATTATTTAATCTAATATTAAGCATATACTATGGCTCCACATTCTAGCTTACACATCCATGAGTTGGGTATTGTAAGTTTTATATAATGGCAGAAAGTACTCTTTATCGAATCACGGATTATTTTAGTTTGCCGCAGGGCTACTGATGCAAAGTGCCAGAAATATGTTGGCTTTTATAATGGGGATTTATTTGGGGTAAAACCTTATAGTTTCAAGGCCATGAAATGTCCAAATTAAGGCATCAGCAGAGATACTTTCTCACCAAAGTCAGCTGCCACGTGGTGAAGCAATATGGACATTAATCTCTGCCTTCCTCTCCAGAATCTACTATCTTCTGGAGCTCAGCTGAGGGCAACCAGGCATAGAACCTGTCTCTTTCCAGACCTTTTCTATCAGTTTTAGCTGCTCAGCTTTCTTACTGACTTCAGCTACAAGCTATCAGGCATATGGTTCATCTCTCCTTGGGCCTCAGCTCTGAGCCTCTCAGGGACTTCTCTCCTTACAGCTCAGATGTGGATAAAACTGGAGTCCTTTCTCTCACATGGCAGGATCAAATATGGCAGCTCCCTTTTCCTGTGTCTGTGTCTGTGCCTCCATTTTAATCAGACCCAGCAAAAGGGCGGAGACTCAACCTGAGTCATGCCTCACTGACCCAGTCCAATTAAAAGAGCCTCACACCCACAGGAATGGATTAGCTCACAAACATAATCTTTCTCTTTTTGTGATTCATAAAATAATTTCAAACTGCCACACAGATTAATACTCCTTTATTACATGGAGTATTTGAAGTTCAAGATGATATATAACACAATGGTTTTTTGGTAATGTTTTTCAGCCTTTGCTCCAAAATGACCATTATTCATTCCTACTTAAAGTGCTTAAAAAAATAAAATTTGTTTCAAAGAGGAATGAGCTATCCCAGATTTTAGGATCAGTTCATTCTACATTTTTTAGGAAATTGTGAAGGTGATGTTTAATATTTCATTAAAAGTTTCCTGGAATATATGTTTTCTAAATTGAAAAAAAGACACAAAATCATTTAATATATTGATATGTCTTGTATGCAATATGAATGATTTAATGATATGAAACTGATAAAGATATTTAAGTATCCCTTAGAATAATTTTGCCCCTACCTAAGTTTTAATATATTTGACCTACTGCTCTATCAAGGTTTAGTTAAAATAGAGGTGAAAGGTTACAGTCTAATTGTCCACAGAAACTAAATTTTCAATTCTATTATATCATGTTCTTTCCTATTCATATGAAAATGTCTTGACAAACCAAGTAATAATTGAATTTTATGGTATCTATGGATATATTTAAATTGGTAGTCTGCAGAACTGACAGAAACCAGTTTCAAAATCTATCATATAAGACAGCCATGACCAGAGAAACTGTCAGAAAAATAGACACTTTAACTCAGTAATGGGGAAAAAAATCTCAGAACTCTCAAATTTTTGTTGTTTCTCAGATAGAATTTATTTTAATTCTATAGTGTACAAAAAATTGAATAATATAGGGCCAAAACATTTCATCTGTCAAAGACTGGAATTATTTCACACTTGTGCTTTACATCTTTTAGACTGCATGGTCAAAAGTTTGTTGCTGTTGTTTTGATTTTTGTTCATTTGCAAGGTACGTCTAAACTTAACTTTAAACATGTATAGGTGTAATTTATTTCCTTCTCTGTGCTCCAGTAGTCAGCTCAAAGTCTCAGTCTATGAATGCATCAGTGGTTATCCATGGACTTTGCTAGTCTATTAATAACAAATTTATATGTAGTCAACAAGATGTACCGCGTGACAGTTGCCTTGTTAAGTCACCATGATTACTTAATATTTAAAAGCCACTTAATATGATAGATTCTAGTCATTTTTAAATTATTGTCAGCCATGAGGTAAATTGGCTTAGAAGCTATATTCATTTTTTTGTGGTCACTGGAGTTGTGTTTAGGCATTATACAAGTAACCAGAAATTTAGTCTAATGTTAAAAGCAAAAGCCTCTACTAGTTTCTTCACCTTCACTATCTAGTGCTTTTAATGTATTTACAAAAGTGTGATCACAAATGACACCAAAAATATAGTAATAAGGAAAATGGTTGAATTCATTCAAATAACTGGTATAAGGAAACAGCTTTTTTTTCTCAATTAATAAAATCTAACCAGTAATTTTCGAAATAAATGCAGCATGATGGGTTGTAGTTATTTTGTTTTAATACCTAGGATTTAGAATGAGGTTTCTTCAGCAGTTTGATACTTATCTTCAAAGGGGAGGAAAATGCAATTATAAATAAGTTTCACAAATCTACATTTATTTTCATAATACTCAATTAGTAGAATCTGAAAATCTAATCCTCTCTGAATGAAACCAGGCCTTACTGAATAAGTACATGTTGGGTGATTAAAGTCCTTTCTTCTACCAAATTATAGGTTCATTATCGGTAGAAAAATGGTAGAGGTCTGCTGGTGATGGAAAGAGATATATGTTGTATTACAGAAAATGGTCAAATACTGCACTTGGCTTCCCCAACCATGATATAATTCCCTAAATGCAAAGTAGACAAGGCTCTGCAAATATTCCTGTGTATGTGTATACTCTTGTATATGAGGTATGTACAAAAGTACAAACTAAATCACTCTCAGAGGTCCTCAGAATACTAATATTTAATTTGAAGTAGGGGTTTCACGGTAAATGCTCAATAAATACATGAAAAGTATCACTTCTATAAAATATTTTTCTTTGAATGAAAATCCTAGGAATCTGCCTGCAGTTACAGAATCAGAATATTTCTTTTGGATTCATTTTTTTTTCTTTGTCTTGAAAACAGATTGAGAAGAGTAGGTCAGAGAACATTTGTGAGTTGAATTAAATCAAATTTTCAAGCCAATCAGAGAGTTTATATAAGCTACAGCTCACCTAGACTGAAATTAGGCAGTGGTTCTCAAAGTGTGGTCAGCAGCATCCTGAAGATTTCTGAGACCCTTTCGGGGGATCTGAGAGATCAAACATATATTCATAATAATGTAATATATCATTTGCTTTTATTGTTCTACTGCTATTTGCACAGATCATGGCAATCAATAGTAGATTAAAAATGCACTGGTAATCATCATTATTCTTCATCCCCATGCATTTTCAATAAAAAAAAATGCCAATTTCACTTAAGAAGTCTTTGATGAAGTAGTAAAAATTATTTATTTTATTAATTTTAATCACATTTGGCCTTTGGTACACTACTTTTTACTACTGTGATCCAGGCCTAATTTGAATGACATAGCCTAAGAAAGAAGACACTTCCTTAGCTGGCTAGCAACGATGTATACATCAAACACCTCCTACATATCAATGTGAGATGGTTGTCTTATGGCAAAAACAAAAGCAAAACAAACAAAACAGAAATGTGTAATTATTTGAGTTGCAAGCTGAAGTAGCTGCTATTTAGAACACAATTTTTAATTGAAAGAATAACCAACAACATTATATTTCAGTCTTGGGTATTTGGCAAGCTTTTTTTCTTTTCATGAATGAATAAAGTGAGCACAGTATTTGTGGCTGATGAAAAATCTGAAATTTTAAGTGAAAATCAGAAGTATGTAAAAATTGTCTGTGATTGTAAGTTTGATAGCTTCCCAACTTATAAAGAATTTATTGAAGAGAGTTGTGATTGTATTAACATATGTGATTTATTAATAACGTATGAAGTGTGTCGGGATTTAAAAAGTCTGCATAAATCAGTGGGCAAATATTTTCCAAATGACCAAGGAATGATGTTACAAAATCATTCATGGGTAAAAGTTTCATTCAATGTGCCAGACTGACCAATGGATTTTAATGTAACAGAGTAGGAAAAGTTCATTTATGTGGTTTTAAATTCCCACTGTAATTAAATTTTAAGGAACTACAACTTGTTGAGTTTTTGTCTAGTATCAAAGGAGAACGGTCAACAGTTATCTGAAATGTCCTTTAAAACAGTCCTCTCTTTTCCAGTCCTGTGTGAGGCAAGATTTTTTGCATGTAGTTTTACCAAAATAACACATCACTATTGAATGAAGAAGCAGATATGAAAATCCCACTGTCATCTATTAAGTCAAACATTTTAAAGCTTTGCAAACATTTTTTAAATGCCACTTTTCTCACTAATTTTTTGGTTTTGGAAAATATAAATATTTTCACGATATATATTGTTTATGATAATGTATAATGCTTTTTTATTTCTAAAAGAATTAATAAATAAAAGTCTTTAAATTTCCTCAGTTTTAATTTGTAAATTGGTAATTCCTGATAAATAAAGGCCACATAGACAACAACTCTTCAGGATTCTCAATATTTTTTAGGTTATAAATATTCTGCCAAAAACAGTTTGGGAACCATTGTTTTAAGTGGCTCTCTGCTTCTCTGGTTAAACGCACTTCAGCATGAACATTTTGACTCCAATTAGCAGATACTTCAGACAATAATAAACAAACCTGTGAGAAACTGAAATTTTTAGACATGTAGTTCATGTTAAGGAAATACAGTGCATTTTGAAATTCACCCTTGGTTCCGTTTCATTAAGAAATTGATAAGCCCTTAATGTAGGTAAGGGAACAGCCTGGATCCACTCCCAGTCCTCTTTAGTGTCATTTTGCCCTGACTCACATCTTTGTCCTTCATGGTGCTCCTTATTAGATCTCTGCATTGTGATTAGTGTTCGATTAAGCCTCGCATTTGTGGAATGAGGTGGAGGCTGACCAGTCTGTCTCTGTACCCTGTCAGCGGCTGTGATGCGAGCTACCCCTCCCTCGCACTCCTCAGGTGAGAACTCTGCCTCGAATGTGTTCTGAGTGCTCTTGGCCACTTTCCCCCTCCACACCCTTCTGCCCGCCTCAGCAAATAGAGGGGAGTGTGTATGTGAGGACATGTGGTGTATCAGGTTGTTTATCTGCTTTTGTTGAAACAATTTCTACATGTCTTACAGTGAAATGAAGACAAATCCCTCAGGGCATAGACATGTGGATGCCATGGTCCTTCTTGTGCACTCACTATGGTCACCTCTACGAAAAAACTCTCGCTGTTTGCTCTTGGATCACTTCATGCTAACGACCATGTGGATTACATGTGCAGGGCTACTGATTCTAGGCAACATATTAAAAAATACACTTCTATTACAGAATAAAGTCTATGGTAATTTGCAAAAAATATTATAGAAATAATACTTATATGCTAAAACCTATGATTCTATGCAACATTAAAAATAGGGTTTTATGAAAAATAAAATCTACTTGTAATCTGCCATTAACATATTAAATATTACAGGAATACCATTGTATATGCCAAAAATAAAGTTATCTACCCACTCTTCAAAAAAAGAATAAAAAAAAGGAGAGTGTTGGCTCCCACTTTTCTATCTTGGTCAAGATATGGGCATATTGGTGGCAGAAAGTATCAACCTCTTTATTACTAGGTTTATTTCTCCTCAAATGTTGTGATCAGTACCTAATAAACATTTGGATATATTAAAAGACAACTTATCATCCATTCTCTAAATAGCTTCTGTCTTTTGTCACATTTTTTTTCCTTTCTAATATCACAATGAAGAAATTTAATCTTGGTTATATTTAAGAATTGTAAACTTGCTAGTCAAAAATAGTACTGGCAAGCAGATTTTAATGAAATAATGCTGACATCTGGTGACTACCTAAGCTTATACACACTTTGTAAATAGGATAGTATGTGAGAGAGAGAGTGTGTGTTCATTTATTTAAAGTTCTACTCAAAATGAAATACTGTTGTAGCTGCCAAGCTGATCAATGCACCTAGGTCAGAATCTAGGAAACACCTTACGCAGTCAATATTTCTGAAGCTCCTGGATTATCAGTGACTGTTATTCAATAACTACCTGTAAAAATAATTTATGCTAAAATGAATGTGCCTACCACATACGACCTATTGAAATTTCTCCCAGTGTGGAAGTTGAGTAAACAAATTTATATGGATATTCATTTTGTGGAAATAGATACACCCTGGAGAGTGAGATAACATGTTTTATCAATACTAATATATGTGTGTATATATATATATATATAAAAACATCTTTTATCAGTAGCATTATATTTCACTTATTAAAATAACTGTTTTGATAATTTGATACAGATTTATTCCTGCTAAATTAAATATAAAGTCTTTAATAGCAAACATATTAATAAATATATAAAATCAACAGCAATTTTTTTTTAAAGCACTGAGTTCTGGTGAATCTGGTTCTCATAACTAATGAGATCTAATATAATTGTTTTAAACTTTTTTTTTTTTTTTTTTTGAGGTACCGGCGACTGGGGATTGAACCTAGGATCTTGTATGTGGGAAGCTGGTGCTCAACCACTGAGGCACATTGGCTTCCCTTAGTTGGGTTTTTCATTTATTTCGCTTGTTGTTTGTTTTTGTTTTTTCGAGAAGCACCAGGAACCAAACCTGGGACCTCCCATGTGGGAGGTGGGTGCTCAACAGCTTGAACCACATCCGCTCCCCTCTTTTAAACATTTTTAAAATGAGCAAACTGCTGGAACTTATGCTTCTATGTAAATTTTAGCTGGTTTCTTTCATTTCCATTCCTAATATGGGTACCAAAACACAGTTTCTCTAAGTCTCCTCTTTGGTTGGTTAAATACATAAAACACAACTAAATTGCAACACTTGTATTCTCAATCAATTAATTTTTTATTACATCTATTATATGCTAAGCAATATATAGAGTAGCCACAAAAAACCTTCATATTAGAAGTTAGTTGTATGCTCCACTATATTTTCTAGGCAATTAAATATATATATATTTATGCTGATTTGGGTCTTTTGCGGATCCCAGAAAATTATGATTTTAAGCTAACCCACTCCTGTGCATTTAAACCTATTGATGTGAGATCTTTTGGTTAAATTCAATTAAGGGAACTTTTTATTAGCTCACTTTCAATTCGTTTGCTTTCAGTTAAGGGCCTTTGATTAGGTTGCAGGACCCAGGGTGAGTCTTAACCCTTTACTAGAGTCCTATATAAATGGAGAAGAGGGGAGAGGAAGAGCACCATTTTATCCTGCCACATGAGAGAGGAGTCTAGGAGCATCTACAGCCGCAGAAACACAGAGGCTGAGAGAGAGGCCAGAGGCTGGAATCAGAAGAGCACAGAAGCATGGAAAGAGGCCCCCAACAGGGTAGGCCCAAGGTGCAACTCAAAGCTGAAAGAGATAGGCCCAGAGGAGAGGGGAGAGGCAAGCGGGCTGCCATTATTCTCTACCATGTTCTACCATATACTTGATTGCCCACAGCTGAGCTCTGAGAGAAAGCATCTTTAAATGACTCCACCATGTGCCTGATCGCCCTCAGCTGCAATTCAGTGAGACAGCATCTCTGATGATGCCTTGATTTGGACATTTTCAGTGCCTTGGAACTGCAAGCTTTTACCCTAATTAATTCCCATTATAAAAGCCAACCCATTTCTAGTATATTGCTTGGGCAGCATTTAGGAAAGTAAGATATATTCTTTATGTTTTTTCTGTTTCTCTTCTCACATGGTTGAAAATCATTAAAGCAATCTCTTATAACATTTTTAGGACTTCAACTCTTATTAAGCAGAGACGAGATGATTTCAATATTTCATCCATAGTTATTTCATTATTTTTGATTTTAAACATTACGCTTTCACATTCAACCATTTCTACAAACAAATAGCACTCAACTATTAATACTGGCATTCATATTTATGTGTGAACCTATGCATATATGCATGTAATGTATATATTTGCATGTATGTGAATGTGTTTATATATAGGTATATGCACAATACATTGAGGAAATATCCATATATTCCTTTTTTATTAAGGGCTGTTTTAGGCATTTTATTTCTATATTTCTAATATTTTAGGAATAATATTGAATTTTATCCAATACTTGATGGCATCCATTAAGATAATAATATGGAATTTCTTCCTTGGCATTTTGTTATTAATAGATTTTCTACTATAGAATTACACTTGTATACCCATGTTAGTTTGCTTATCTAGGTTTTAATTTAGAAAGCACAAAATAAAGTAGTTTAAGATATGGCCTAAAAAGTCAGACAAGTTCCTAGATTACAGAACAAGATAGAGTTGCAGTAGATAGTAACATGGCCTAATCTACAGGGAGATTATTTGGTGTGCTCTGTGTCATGACAAACTTTCTTTCTTGCCTGGGCTATGTTTAAAGTCCAAGAATAGAAAGGAAACCTTCTGATTTATTAAAATCCTATTACTTTTATCCAAAGGAATTGTTGGGAAATGGCCAGAAATGTTTATGAAAACAAGTTGAGGAAAATATTAATTTCTCATACAGAATGTGGTATTATTATTCTTTTCACTTCAGTTTCTGCACAGTATGGAAAATGTAAAATTTTCAAGACCTTTACAATATTGACCTTAAATTTCATGTTTGTCCTGTGTAGCAGTATTCCCGTTATCAATGTGCCTTGCCTGGGTCCTCTAAAACCTACACACCTTTCATTACAGACATTGTCTAATTTACATGTATTTCACAAATACTGTATCTTCTCAAGCCACCATTTAAACTCATCATTACTTTCTCATTGTTTTGTTTTTCCTCCCTTTTTTTGTGACAAAAAGAAGAGAAAATGACTGACATTGTGGTGAGTAATGCTCATCTTAACTGTGAAACAGCAGTAAACATTTGTCAGTACCTTACTAATTCGAAATACAACATTTTTGCAAATTTTAATGTATAAGATATCTTACTATTTAGTGTGAAACTTTCAGTGTTATTTACTTTCTTATACTGCCTTTTAGGATAAGAAAAACAGAGGTCTAAAAACTCTTGCCAGTCCTTTAAATATTTAAGTTAGTAATTTGAAGGAATTGTCAAGAGTTTATATATGAGAAAAGGCATTTTTAAGTTATTTTAGTTGTTTTGTCTTTATAAAGTCAAGAGACTTAAAATTAAATCATCAAAAATTGCAGTTTTGAAAAAGTTTTCAAATTGACACTATTTGTATAGCATATTCCAGAGGACAGAGAGACTTTACATAGGTGAAGGGGAAATAACTTAATAAAACAAAGCATAGTCTTTCTACTTTATTACTTATATTAAGGAAGTACATAAAGACTCATTCTATGCCATCATTATTCACCACTCCAGTAGAGTTAAAAAGAGTTCATGAAAATTAATGTTCACAAAAATTAAGACTAGGTTATTAGAACAAGGAAGAAGGTAAGGCTGAAACATCCACATAATTGCCTGAAGTTTACTCCATTATGACTCTCAGGTTTTCACTGTGATGTTGACTGATTCTCAGCAGCCTATACTGCACATGTAGAGAATACCCCTTAAGGTCAGGACATCCCCTTTTTTAAATCATCATGCATTTAACCAAGTGTTCAGGAGAGTGCCTAAAACGAATAAGTATTCAATAAATATTAATGTATTAATAAGTCATTTCCCATTGAGCTAGTAAGCTATGCCACTGATTTGAGGACATTGTGTGGTCTGAATAGATGCCTTGACTTCCCAGTTGGATTGATGGCTTCCTAAATAAAGATAAAAGACTCTACTATGTTTTCTACCAATTTTTCTACCCAGAAAAATACATAGTATCTATTCAACAAAGATTAATTGGATAACCAAATGATTTTTCTCACAAGAAAGAGGTAATTTTATACACCTAATGTAAGGAACCCTCAAGTGAAATTATTTTATAAATAACAATTCATAATAGAATATTTACTGTAATTAAATGTGTAGTTCATATATGTGGAAACTGTAGGAAATATCCATTTTACTTAATAAGTTAGATGGATTGTTTTTATGTTTAATATACTATAATTTTCAATTAAATTTTCATTACATATTTAATTATATCACAGATCATTTTAATTGTTTAGGAGTAATAATGGATTACCTAGTTTACATGAATACTTTACCTAGAATTATCTAAGACAAAGACCAAAGAAATGAAGGTACTATTTTCCTTTCCTGATAGGATTTGTTTCTCCTTATAAACACTAAATGTTTTCTGAAAGTGATCCAGTCTCCTTTTTCAAATATTAAAGAAAACATTTGTTATCTTGATAGAGGAAAATGCCCAAGATACTGAAGGTATCTTGCTCTCTATTAATATTGAACTTGTCAATACTTTTAAGAGTGCATTGGCATGTAATTTAAGTTCTAGAGTCATAAGAAACCACTAAATTTAGAGTTTGACATGGCATTTTACCAAGAGAAGTCCTTGTCTGCATGGCAAGCAGACGAAGCCACGACTCTCTGGAGTTTAATTTGCATGTTATCTAATATTTTCATGCTAGAAAAGCACAGGCATCATCCCAATTTAGAGGCATTTAGAAACATCTATATACAAGACCAGTGAAATAGGTAAATAATTTTTTTATTTCTTAAAATGCAACTTGAGACTTAGGTTTGGTTTGCATCATGGCTATTTGTTAATAAGAGAGTTATTTTAGTAAACACTGCCAAGCCACTGAAAAATAAGCATTTATTTTCAATGCTTATTTACAAATATTAAAAAATTAATGTTTTATTATATACAAGCATGTTTATTTTAAGGTGACAGTGGAAAAGAATCAAGTAAAAAACCCTATACTTGCTCAAAAACCAAAGTTGTTTAATGAACAACTGCTCCTTGGGCAAAGCAAAATTTTGGTTCTGTCCATCTATATAGCTGAGCTATATTCCTGTAGATGCATAAAATATATCTGGTGTGTAAAAAAACCTCCGAAGAGAAGACAACTTGAAATGAAGAACTTCAGAGCAGACATAGTGTAGTGGAAAGAGTCTGTAGATATCGGAGTGTTAGGGGATAAAGATATGATTTACCAAAATAATAATATATAACAATAGCTATTATTTGCTAAACATTTATTATGTTTCAGTTTTCTTTACAAGGGCTTCTCATAATTAACTCATTTAATGCCCAAACCGCCTTATGAGGCTTGTTATTCCCACTTTACATTTGAAAACACTGTAGCAGACATTGAGTTACTTGCTCCGGATCATGTCAGTAATAAGTGCAGGTCCCTGGGTTCAAACCCTGGTAGTGTAGTTTGACTATTTCTAATTCTGTTCAACAGTTCTCTATCAACAGCAGGACTCTTGCTCTCCAACAGTGAGACTTTTGCTTGCCTTTAAAATGTTTGTAACAATAACAAGCCTGGTAGTTATCATAAGAATTAATAAAGCTAATGGTCATATTTTTTAAAAATTAAAAAGTGTTCTATATACCTTAGCTTTTATCACAATCTATATCAATACATATCACAGCCATGAATATGTCCATATGCTTACGTGAGTGTTCATCCCATTGCTTAGATCAGGAATTAGCAGACTTTTTCTGTAAAGGGCCCTTAAATAAAAATTGAGGCTTTGTGGGCCATACGTCTCTATCACAACTACTCAGCTCGGTGTCTCGTAAGCAGCCATAATCAACACATAAAAAATTAGTGTGGTTATGGTCCAATAAAATTTTATTTACAAAAACAAACAGCAGGACAGATTAGGTCCTCAGGGCATACTTAGGCAACCCTCGACTTATGTAAAATTATTGCTTTAAACATGATAGAAGCAGAGATGTTGTAAGTCTTATATTTACAGGCTCTATCACTGCTATGCAGCCTCAGGCTCATGTTATATTGAATCCTATTTATAATGTCTCCATTAAGGTATATTTTTTATTTGGAGACAGTTGCATTCCAGCCAGGTAGTGGCTCCGCATGGTTTACTTATGGGATTCGATTATTTGGTAGCCATCTTAGCAATTAAAATGACAAACACACATTGTATTTCTAAAGCCCTAAGTGAGCAAACAGGTTGACACCTAAATTAATAGTTCAATGAATAAAAGGTACTTTTACATACACTTCCCATGAAGATATTTTAAATTGTCCACGAGACAACTCTAACATATAGGTTTCATTCACAATGAAAAGAACCACTTAGGAAAATGGTAATCCATGTAGAAGCAAATTTCCAGGGAAGTCTCTATTATATTTAACTGTCAGCTAGACTGCTGAGCAGATGATGTTAATGCAGAAGGTGCTGCATAAATTTCTCATTAAAACAGAAACATGAGTTTTTTAATGTGAGAAAAATCTAATTCCCTGTACCTGTATCTGGAGTTTGTTTCCCAGTTATTATCAAATTTGCAAAGAGAAACCTTACATGAGTTTTTACTCTTATGAATGAAAAACTGAAATGATATGTTTGGGAAGCACAGAGAATAAACATTATATGATTTTTACATGTAGGATGATGCTTGATGAAAACAATTTTTAACTCTTTTCTTTCTTCCTTCAAAATGTAAATGAAATTTCACTTGCAGTTCCATTGCGGGCCCCTGGGTGACTTTACTTTCCATTAGGTTAATGGAAATTCTAAATTTTGTCCTCGTTCATTCTTAAATGTCCTTGCCTCCAACTTTACAAAGTTCACACGTACACCAACTCACATTCCTGGCCCCTGTGAATCGAAGTTCTCACATATACACACATACAAACATAAACATTCACTGTAAAAGTGTTCATTTGTACCCAGCCGTGCAAGATTTCCTTGTGTCCCTGAAGAAGTGCACCCCACTGTATGAAAAGTCAATTCTTGTTCCTCCTCCTCTCTAGTCCCTCAATCCTCTCATGGCCTTATCTTATTCCCTTCCTGAATCTTCAATCCCTCTATCCAGTCATTCTCCACATGATGAGAAGCTCATAATTCTACTGAGGTCCTTCTGCCTTAGACACTGAATCTCCTCTAGCTGTTTCTCTAATTTTCTTCTTTCCTCCCCTGCCAAACATCCTGAAAAAATCTATTTTTGCCATTCCAATCTTCTTCCTACCTTTTATTTTATTTTATTTTTAATTTTAAAATAGCATTTTATATATAAATATAAAACCAATCAAATACTTCCTACCTTTTAAATATTAGTATATCCTTTGGTCCTGCCCTTAGTCTAATATACCTACTTGGCTATTTCATGATCCTGAGTCCTTTCAACCATCTCATGAAAGTCAGGTGTTTTCTCCCTTAATAATGCACATACATAGAAAATTATTTATAGAAATTTAGAGTGATCAGACTCCTTGATGCTCTTCCATGACTACAAGTGATACATTCACTTTAAGCCAAACATCCTTATACTGAATCCCTAAACTCCTATATCTAATCAACTCCCAGATATTCCAATACCATCAATTAGATGAATTACCATCTCCAATCCCCTAATGACCTCTAGATCTTTTACTGGTCATTTACTTGCCCCACATTCACCATGTCCAAACAGTCCCATCATATTCCCTCCAATCCTACCCCTTCCTTTGTTTCCTATCTTGCCAAAAAGCATCATCATATTCCAAAGCTTTGAGAATCATCCTTAACCACCCTTATCCTTTATATATGATCTATGAAAAAGTCCTTTTTTTCCCTTTTATTGGAAAAGTTGTGGGTTTACAACACAATCATGAGCAAAATGCAGATTCCCATACACCACCCCACTAACAACAATTTGCATTGTGTGTAGAATATTTGTTACAATTAATCAGAGTACCATGTATTATAGCATTATAATTGTACTATTAATTAAAGTCCATGGTTTAACTTAGGGTTCACTGTATGTGTGGTGTAGTTCCATGGATTTTTAATTTTTTTCCTGCTATAATCTTATATTTTCCCTTTTAATCACATTCAGATATTTATTTCATTGCTGTTAAATGAGTTTACAATGTTGTGCTACTATCACCATCATCATTAACGAAACATTTCCATCATTCCAAATAGAAACCCTATACCTTTTAACTCTTAACTTCCATTCCCTATCCCAACCCCATCCTCTGGTAAACTATATTCTAGATTCTGAATTAATGAGCTTGCTTATTCTAATTGTTTCAAATCAGTGAGATCATACAATATTTGCCCTTTCGTGTCTGGCTTGTTTCACTCAACATGATGTCATTCAAGTTCATTCACGTTGTCTCATATAACAAGACTTCATTTCTTTTTATGGCTGAATAATTCCCATTGTATGTCTATATTAAATTTAGTTTATCTGTTCATCAGTTGATGAACACTTTGATTGCTTCCATCTTTTGGTAATTGTGTATAATGCTACTATGAGCATCGATGTGAAAATATCTATTCAAGTCCCTTCATTTGTGTATATACCTGGTAGTGGGGGTGTTGGGTCATAGGTAGTTCTATACTTCGCTTTCTAAGGAATGGCAAAACTATCTTCCACAGTGGCTGCACCTTTTTACATTGCCACAAGCAATGAATGATTGCCCCTATTTCTCCACAT
>JAQZBX010006915.1:35295-51945 GCA_029593785.1 Cabassous unicinctus | reverse complement strand
CCTTAACCTCCCCCACTTTCCCCCATTAACAACATCTTTCATTAGTGTGGTACACTTGTTAAAATTGATGAACATATATTGAAGCATTGCTACTAACCATGGTCTATAGTTTATATTATAGTTTACACTTTGCACCACACAGTTTTATAGGTTTTCACAAAATGTACAATGGTCTGTATATGTCATTGTAATGTCATGCAGGACAATTCCAATGTCCCCAAAATGTCCCATGTTCCACCTATTCTTCCCTTTCCCTCCCCTCAGAACCTCTGGTGGCCACTACCTTTATAGCAATGGTACAAGTTCTTCCATTGCTAGAATAATAAGTCGACTTGAGTCCATAGTTGCATTCCCCCTGTTTGTTCATTCCTCAATCTTAAGGATTTTGGTCCACTTGTTTTTAATCAATCCCTTAAGTCCAATGGGCTGCCATCCCCATCTGGCTATCTTCCTTGCTTGGGCAGACCTGCAACAGGCCAATAATCTATTTTAAAACATTTAATCACGATGATAAAAATGTAGATCAGGAACAAATAGCCTAAACACATCCCTTTGTAGAAAATGCTACAAATGTTTCAATACAGCAGACACATTGAATATGTTTCTTCCAACAATGTTGATGGGTTGGCAAAGATGAAGGTTATTCCATGGTTGTGAAACAGTGTTTCATACTATCTATGAAAAGTTAACTACTTTATGGGTTTAAATCCATGAGTTATACAAGAAACACATGGCAGGAGCAAACATTCATTGTTCAGTGGTTCCTGGTGTGCCACAAATGAGAAAGGTGACCACTGTTTTCTTCTAGATTTTTATTTTATAGAAACAATAAAACTGAATTTATGGACTTTCTAAGGAGGCTTACATTTTCCCTAAGACCCAAAGTTAGAAAGGGCAGAGGATGCATGGCTTCATAGGCACTTAGCCCTGCAATTCAATAGTTGAAAATTTTTATAGGAAAATTCCACTTAATTTCTTACTAATGTTTGATAGGAAAGACATCTTTATCTGATTGTTGACTATAGTTTCTGGAATCCTGGAAGATCTTCTTGGCCAATCAGATACCACTCCCTTTTTTCTTTCCTAGATGGATTCTAGAAACTATAGTCCCTTTTTTCTTCTCTAGGTGGATGGGGCTGTGTGATTTACTCTTAAACTTGCACTGGGTTCATTGGTATGCTCCCAAGTGTTTAACAACCAGCTTGCTGGTGTCAAAGCCCTGGTAGGCAGCATTTGCCCATTTCTGTGGTGTAGATATGCCCACTATGGCCAATTTCAAGCTACCAACATGACAACACAGAGGCAGGGGCACAACTGGGTCTCAGGAGCTTATATGAGTCAGTCACAGCCTGGTGTACACTTATAAACCAACTCACCAATTAGACCCACCCATCCATGTAAACATCATCTTCAAATTGCCACTGACTTAAAATGAAAGTTCATTGCACTGAGGAGATAAAGTTCCAGAAACAGTCTAGAAACCTTGATTTAAGGTGTTCACATATTTGACTCTGAGAGAGATGACAATCCTGTGCCCGTGATCAAGAAAGGGGTCTTGTTGGGAGTTATGTGGGATGGGAAGAGAACAGGTGAAAGAAAAGATAAAATAAGCCAACTGGTTTGAAATCAAAACCAACTTTTGTGATAAAGAATATGGGATGGGCCACTTCCTGGAGAGAAGCGAAAGAGCTCCAAGGGAGTCCCAGTTGGTTTCCTGTTAGGATTCCCAGGCTCTGGTGCTAAAGAGACAGAGCGGTAGGCACAGCCTGGACTCTCACTAACACATAGAGTGCCTCTGACCCCCGCTGGCTGCTGAGATGTACTGCATCACAGGGATGGCCAAGGGCTCTTGGAAACATGGCCCTTTGCTAGAATCCTCCACAGGGGTTGCCGGACCAGATTCCCTCTTGATGAATTGTCACAATGTTTCTCTGGTGCCATCTATTTCTCATTGATTTCCTTTAAAAATTTTTAAAACTTTTCATCTCTCTCTCCTCTGGGGTGGCAGATATTTCTACTGTCATTATATTGCACATGGATTTCCTGTTCGTTTTCATTTCATCAGAAAATAAGTCAAGAGAAGATTTGGGGTTATTTCATATGTGTTTGGTTTTAATTTCTCCTTTTCTGGTTCTTTTGGAGACAAACACCAGGGCCTGCTTCTTTGATTGTAAGAAGCCCGTCGGCTCCCGATTCTGCATTGACACCTGACGTACATGATTTCTTGTGATCCCAGTGATAAAGCAAAAGAACCAGCCACAGCAGCTAAGCAGCCCTGGTGTCCTGCAGCCACAGTGCACACGCCAGACCCTGAATCTCTGTAGGGAGCTGGACCGGCTAGGGAAACCTGGGTCACAAAGCCCCATCTATAATGAGGATGCGAGAGGGTCTGATTCTGCCGAATCATTTTGGTATTTCTGTGGTATTTCTCACCATGGAACCTTGGTGATTGGACTCATGAATCAGACTAGACTAAAGTCAACTGGCAGAAGGAGGCGTGCTTGTGGGTGAGGAACATGGCTTTCAGGTGGTCTGCTCTAACCTATTTAGCAACCTCCACTTATTTCTGATCTTGCCCTGGAACCAAAACAGCAGTTGTACATTATAGGCATTCCCCAAAGCAGATTGTTTTCAATATCCTGTACTGCATTAATTTCAGTTTTGTATTGAGACTGAATCCAATTGTTAATCCTATTTAAGGAGTGAGATTTGTGTCACTACTGCTAGGTTGGTCTTTTTACACCATTTTATATCATACCCCAAGGAGGGCTTCCCATTAAGGAAAAGGAATAATCTTGCCTCTCTGCATATCACTTGCAAATACAAAATTCAGGGCTTCTTATTCTAAAGAACTGTTTTCTGCTCTTGTTTCTCATGGCCAGCAGAGGGATCCCAGACAGACTATGAGATGAAGCTACTTTTTTTGTACTGAAGGATCCCCTAACTCTCTAGAGAAGTAACATTTAACCCTAGAGTTTCCCGGCACACATACAAAAGGCTTGAGTAGTAGAGCTAAATGGAACCAACTCTCCCAGGACCACAGGTAAAATAATCTTTATTTGGGGCTGAGAATTGCTTTGCAACCACATCCACCCTGGCAGGGAGAGAGAAAGCATTTTAGTGCCTTCTTTTGAGAATCATCAAAATGAAAGGAGAAAAGCAGCAGACTCTTGGCCCTGGGCCATATTCATCACTGACATCACAAAACCCTGGAGCTGGGCCGTGGGAGATATTTGGGAAACCAGAGACCAACTCAGACTTACTGTGTCCTCTTGGCTGATAAACTTTATAAATGCCCTTTTCATCGATATTGCTTTGTCACATCTCACATTTTTTCCCCTTTTTGTTTCTTCCTTATCCTATAGATAATTCCCAAATTGTGTAGAAAATAAACTCCTATGGGATACTTTGTGAAATTTGGATGAGTTACTGTCTAATGGTCAGAAAACTTTGTAGAGACTCTTGCCATGTGGCAATGACTTCCTCAATCAATGTCTATGTGGTTTCACTAAAAATAACTTGGGGATTGGTTTTATTTTTTAATACCAGGTAAGACTGATCATGCAATTAAAATTATGGTATACCTATCAGGCTCAGAGGATGTACAAGGAAATGCAAGGGCTACAAATAAACATCAAATATGTTTCCCGAATACAAAAAACTGTCTACCTAGGAAAATTATACATAGTCCAGAGTAAGCAATAAAGAAGTGAAAAATAATCAATTTAATAATAATAGTGAGGGGGCAGATGTGGCTCAAATGGTTGGGTGTCCGTTTCCCATATGGAGGGACCTGGGTTCGATCCCCGGGACCTCCTGGTAAAATAAAGAAAAATATAGAAGGTGCACGGGTGCGCCACCAGGCCCCATGAGCAGGTGAGCCCCTAGGCCCCGCAAGCGGGTGAGCCTCCAGGCCCCACTGAACCACGCAGCAAGATGATGACATAACAAGAGAGTGACACAAGAGAGAACCAAGACAAGACATACCGAAAAACCAGTAACCGAGGTGGTGCAGGTGGCAGAATGCCTCTCTCCCACTTCGGAGGTTGCCAGGATCAAATCCCAGTGAAGACAGGAGGAGAAAGATGAGAGGAGAGGGCAGGAAACAGACACAGAGAATTGCCCAACAAATGGACACAAAAACAGCAAAAAAACTGGGGGGAGGGGATTAAAATGGGTAAAAAGTGAATAAATAAATAAATCTTTAAAAAATAATAATAATAGTGATAGTAATAATAATTACTGCATATTGTGTGCTTAATGCACTCCAAGTGTTATGCTAAATATACATTATCTCATTAAGTCCCAAATAACAATTTTCATTGTTTAGGGATAAGGAAACTGAGGTTCATGAAAACTAAATAACTAGCCAGGTTTCAAATGCAGGCTCTCTGACCCCTTAAATAACACACTGTCAATACTGCCTCATGAGAGCAACAGGAGTTCAAAGGTGGGAGATTAAGGTGGGCTGGAGGAGATCTTTGTGGAAGAGGAATCATGGAGGGTGGATGTGGTTCAGGGAGCAAAGAGATGAAGGAGAAGACCTTCCAGGAAAGCAGAAAAAGTGAAAGCACAGGCAAAAAAAAGTGAAAGTGTGCAAGGCATGTTGGAATTCCAAGACTAAACCTGCCTACCTCCTGTAGATGTTTTGTGCATGGGAGATGAGTAGGGTTGACAACAGTGGTCAAGTGGGAAAAGCAGACTGAGGTCAGGTTGTGGAAGGACTTCTTTGAATAACACTTTTAGGAACTGGTTTAAGAAGGTAGAATTGGATTCGGGACAGACAAATAAATAGATTACTACATTGGCCTTGATGTGAGGTCATAAAGGCATGTACTTGAGCTGTTGGCAGACCATACCAACCAGACATGGATGTCTCCAGTCGGGACCAGATAAATTCTAATCCCAAGCCCTTTACATTATAACCCGTATCAGGAAGTATCAACCACTAATATGTTTGTAATCTTGGCCCAGTCAGCTAAAAATAATACCTATCTCTGAAAGATGCTTTACCAAGTCCTTTTCAGATACCTTGTCTCATTTTATTCTTACAAGTAAGCTTAGGAATTATTATTATTATCATTTGTATCCCTATGTTGCAGATGAAGAAACTGAGGCTCAGAGAGCAAATGACTTGCTAAAAGCCTCTTGAATAAGAAAGAGTCAAACTCAGATTATTTTGTTCCAAGTCGCTCATTAATCCATGCTACAAACACTGAAGTCACAATATACTCAACACTGTGTTATGTGTTGTGTGTGTGAAGATAAATAACTCATACACATCACTCTAGGGAGCTCATGGGGAGGGCATGAATAAACATAATGGGTGTGGCAATTATAGGTAACAATACCTGTCCTAAGTGTCTAAACATTTCTGAGTGGGATGAATGTGTATAAAATAGGACAGCACTTTTCAGAATTCAAAAGATCAATTAAAAAGCAATTTATTTCACCTCCTCACTTCAGGCATGAGGATAGGTGAGAAGGGCTAGCTGCTTTTCCCACAGGGAGAGGCCAACAAGCCATTAGTCTGATTTGGGTAGAATAAGTTTTTAAAGAAAAGTCATTCTCACTACTTCAGTCACTTCACAAATAGAGGCAAGCGCTGACTGATACAAACCTGCCACCTGCTGGAGCCAAGCAGAACTAACCCGAAGTGCCTGCGTGTGTGATTACAGGGTGGGTCATCTCACAGGCTCTGTGCTCTCCTACAAACCCTAGAGTGTCATTTTATATCCTGCGACTGCTCCTGACTGCCCCCATTTTTAATAGGCAAAACTTGGGGAAATCAAACACCGAGAAACTTTTAGAAGTCAAACAGAATTTGCACACGGTGGAGTCAGACAGAACTGAGCACAAATCCCAACTTGGCTACTTATTAGCTATGTCACTTTGAACATGTTAGAAAACTGAATGGAAAAAAAAAATTTTTAATAAATGTATGAAGAGATTGCATAAATAAATTTTTATTGGTAAAATTAGAAAAAAAAAACATATGTAAAGAACCTATTATATGTAGTGCATGGCACTGAGTCAAAAGATAAATGGTAACTATGATGTTTTATCAATAGATTTATGGATATATAGAGGAAGAGAGATATTCTACCCACTTGGCTGTATAAGTTTTGGTGGGGCTTGCTATACATCAGTATATGTATATGAGATATTCAGGGATTTTTAAAAGCAGTTTCACTAACATATGTTCATATACCATACAATCCATCCAAAGTGTACAATCAATGTTTTTTTTTTCCACCATAATATGTCCTCCTTTCATGAATTACACAGGTAGTGAAATAAATAAAATCAACATTCTCTTAGACTCTTCTGGTATAAACTGTTTTCTTGGAAAGTTTACTATTTACAGGGTTGTGCATTTGAACTTACTCTACAACAAAAAGGAAAAAAAGGCAACATATTACCAATACACAGCAAAAAGTTAAAAAAAAAAAAAGATTTGCAGGAAGGTAGGTAGTTTTCTAAAGATTATAGAGGAAGTCTATAAATTATTGTATGCTAAATTTGGCTTCAAGATCTAGAAAAAGATAAACCATATATAAGATGTAACTGAGGGCTTTTTAAAAATATATTTTTATTTCAGAAGTTGTGAACTTAAAAAACAATCATGCACATGTGCAGAATTCCCATACAACACCCTTTCACCAACACACACCATTGTGGAACATTTATTACAGATTATGAAATAATGTCATCAGACTATTACCACTAACCATGGTCCATAGCATATATTTGGCACACTTTTTCCATACCTCCTTATTATTAACACAGTACATCTTTGGCATAGATACATGAATATTACAGTATTGCTGTTAACCACAGTCCATAGGTCACTCGAGTTGTATTTTCCCCATGCTTCTCCATATTCCCAACACCCTGCAATGGTGACATACATCTGCTCCAGCTCATAAAGGACACTTTTGCATCTGTACCATCAACCACAATTCACATCCACCTCTGGGTTTCCTGTGTTATTCAGTCCCTAGAGTATTCTCGAGCTTTCTTTCAATTAACATTTACATCCCTAGACTACCCTTTCCAGCCACATTCCCATTTATAAACCAGCTGTTATTCACTATAACGTGTTATCCTCAACTTTATACATTTGTACACTTTTACAGTAAAGTTAATTAAAAGTTCTACATACAGTAAGTACCAGTAGTCCCTCTCAGTCCTCCTCTTATCTCCTTTAATAATCCATCATCTACCACCAGGTCTTGAAGATATTTTCCTACATTTTCTTCTAGAAGCTTTATGGTTCTTGCTTTTGTATTTAGGTCTTTGATCCATTTTGAGTTAATTTTTGTATAAGGTGTGAGATAGGGGTCCTCTTTTCTTTCTTTTGGTTATGGATACCCAGTTCTCCCAGCACCATTTTTTTAATGTACTGTTCTGTCCGAGTTAAGTGGTTTTGACAGGTTTGTCAAAAATCACTTGACCATAGATTTGAGAGTCTGTTTCTGAACCATCAATTCAGTTCCATTGGTCTATGTGTCTGTCTTTATGCCAGTACCATGATTTTTTTTACCACTATAGCTAGGTAATATGATTTAAAGTCCAGAAGTGAGAGTCCCCCAACTTTGCTTTTCCTTTTTAAGATGTTTCTGGCTATTCAGAGTCCCTTACCCATCAAATAAATTTGATAATTGTGTTTTCCATTTATTTTAAAAATGCTGGTGGGATTTTTATTGGGATTACATCGAATCTGTATATCAATTTGGGTAGAATTGACATCTTAATGATATTTAGACTTCCAATCCATGAGCATGGAATGTTCTTTCAATTATTTAGGTCTTTTTAAAATTTCTTTTAAAAATGTATTATAGCTTTGAAAATACAAGTGCTTTACATCCTTGGTTAGGTTTATTCCTAATTATTTGATTCTTTTAGTTGCTATTGTAAATGGAATTTTTTTCCTGACTTCCTCCTCAGATTGTGCGTTACTAGTGTTTTAAAGTCTATTTCATCTGATATAAGTATAGGTACTCCAGCTTTTTTAAAAAAAATTATTACTGCATGCATGGAATATCTTTTTCCAGCCTTTCACTTACAATCTATTGGTATCCTTGCGTCTAAGGTGAGTCTCTTGCAGACAGCATATAGATGGCTCATATTTTCTTATCCATTCCACCAGTCTGTGTCTTTTTGATTGGGGAGTTTAATCCATTAACATTCAATGTTATTATTGTAAAGACAGTTCTTATTTCACCCATTTTGACCTTTGGGTTTTATCTGTCATATTTTATTTTCACCATTCTTTTGAGACTTTTACTTTTACTGATATAACTTTCATTTCTAGACACTCTTCCAAGCCTCTCTCTCCTATCTTTTCTTTTCAGACTGTAGCACACCCTTTAGTATTTCCTGCAAGGCCGGTCTCTTGGTTACTAACTCTCTCAGTTTCTGTTTATCTGTGAATATTCTAAACTCACCCTCATTTTTGAAAGACAATCTTGCTGGATATAAGATTCTTGGCTGAAACGTTTTTTCTTGCAGTATCTTAAATATATCCTACCACTGTCTTCATGTCTCCATGGTTTCTGATGAGAAATCAGCACTTAATCTTATTGGGTATCCCTTGTATGTTATGCATTGCTTTTCTCTCACTGCTCTCAGAATTCTCTTTTGTTTTTAACATTTGACATTCCGATTATTATGTGTCTCAGAGTTGGTCTAATCAGATTTTTTCAGATAGGAGTATGTTGTGCTTCTTGACATGGATATCTATGTCCTTCAATAAGGTTGGGAAATTTTCTACCATTATTTCTTCAAATATTCTTTTGCCCTTTTCCCCTTCTCTTCTCCTTCTGGGACACCCATGACACATATATTTGCATGTCTCTTGCTGTCGTTTAGTTCCCTGAGACCTTGTTCAATTTTTTCCATTCTTTTCTTCATCTGTTCTTTTGTATGTTCACTTTTCAAGGCCGTGTCTTCAAGCTCACCAATCCTTTCTTCTGCCTCCTCAAATCTGCTGTTATATGCCTCCAGTGCATTTTTTATTTCATTTATTGCACCTTTCATTCCAGTAAGATCTGCTATTTTTCTATGTATGCTTTCAAATTCTTCTTTGTGCTCATCCAATGTCTTCTTAATAACCTTAATCTCTTTAGTCATCTCATTGAATTTATTAAGAAAATTTGTTTGAACATCTATGATTAGTAGTCTCAACTCCTTTATGCCATCTGGAAGCTTATCTTGTTCCTTTAACTGGGCCATAGCTTCCTGTTTCTAAGTATGGATTGTAGCTTCTTGTTGGTGTCTTGGCATCTGGCTTACTAGATGTATGTATTCTGGGTGCTGTTTCTCTCTTTTGCTCTTTCTCCCCTGCTGTTGTGTAGCAGCTGCTGAGGATGTAGTTGGTGCTGTAAGCTGTGGAGGTTCAAGCTGTCCACATTGTCCCAGGGACCAGTGAAGCTTCTCCCACCTTTCTCCTTTGCCAAGGGAAGGGACAGAACCACAGCCATGTGTTATAATGCAAGTCATACAGGTCCTGCCATCTTCCTCCCTGCCAGAGGTGGGGCTGGAGCCTAGTCTAGGCTGCAGTCCAATCTGGAACTTCTGGAAAGAAGCCAGTCCCTATTTTCACCATGATTTTCAATCACCCCAGCTTCCCCTCATTCCAGGGTAGGAGTCAAAGTGGCAGGTACCAGCCTCTTTTCAACTGGACAGGTTCAAACTTTAGCTGTTCTTAGGGTTATAGTTTTGCCTGATGAATTTACAAATTAGTAGCTGAAGTCAGTGGCCAGCTATCTCTTCCTCCTCTATTTTTGGGAAATAGAGCTTCCTAATTCTGCCACAGAATAGCTCCTGAGGCAGCTTGGGCCACCAGAGCAGACTTCCACAGTGTGGCCTGTGAAAGAGAGGCTGACTAAGGTCCCGCCAGCTTCCCCCCTACCAGAGGTGGGGCTGGGACTTAGGCTACAGCTGCAATGCTATCTGGATGGAAAGAAGCCAGTCCCTGCCAGGACTGTGATTTTCAGTCAGCCCTGCTTCCCCTCATGCGGGGGGTGGAGTTAAATGGCTACTACCAGCCTCTTTCTGACTTGGACAGGTTCAAACTTAAGCAGTTCTTAGGATTATACTTTAGCCACCAAATTTACTTATCAGTAGCTGAAGTTAGTGTCCAACTGTCTCTTCCTCCCTCGTTTTTGGGAAATGGAGCTTTCAAATCCAGCCACAGAATAGCTCCTGAGATAGCTTGTGTTGCCAGTAGAGGATGGGCACTGGCCTCTGTGGCGTGGAGTGCTCTACTTACGAATTTTCTCTACAGATGGGCAGACTCCTCCTTCCATTCTCTCAAGGATGTTGCAGGATGCTCTTCTGGTCTCCTGGAGCCCCCAAATAGGTGCTTTACATAGCTCTGGCTGATTGCTAACTGCCCTGTCTCACAAGCTGACTCTAGGATTTCCTTATTCTGCTGCCATCTTGCTGATTGTCTCCATGTGTTTATTCTTCGTATTTAGTTCATATTAGTGAAACCATGCAATATTTGCCCTTTTCTGTCTGGTTTATTTCACTTAGCATAATATCTTCAAGATTCATCCATGCTATCATATGTGTCCCAATTTCATTTCTTCTTATTGCAGCATAGTATTCCATCGTATGTATAAACCACATTTTGTTTATCCATTCATTGGTTGATGGACACTTGGATTGTTTCCATCTTTCGGCAACTGTGAATAATGCCTCTATGAACATTAGTGTGCAGATGTTTGTTCACATCACAGTTTCAGTTCTTCTGGATATATTCCTAGTAAAGGAATTGCTGGATCATATGGCAGTTTTATATTTAGCTTCCTGAGGGACTGCCAAACTGTCTTCCACAGAGGCTGCACCATTTTACAATCCCCACAACTTGTGATTGGTTTGTTGAGGTCTTCTATTTCTTCTAGAGTCAGTGTAGGTTGTTTGTATGTTCCTAGGAATTTTTCCATTTCATCTCTATTGTCTAGTGTGTTGGTGTACAGTTGTTCATAGTATCCTCATGATCTCTTTTATTTCTATGGGGTCAATAATGTCCCTATTTCCATTTTTTGTTTTGTTTGCATCTTTTCTCTTTTTTTCTTTGTCAGTCTAGCTAAGGGTTTGTCAATTTTGTTAATCTTCTCGAGGAACCAACTTTTGGTTTTGTTAATTCTCTCTGTTTTTTTTTTTTGTTGTTGTTGTTGTTGTTGTTGTTCTCAATTTCATTTATTTCTGCTCTGATCTTTGTTATTTCATTTCATCTACTTGCTTTGGGAATAGTTTGGTGTTCTTTTTCTAGTTCCTTCAGCTGTGTAGTTAGGTCATTGATTTTAGCTCTTTCTTTTTTTTTTAATGTAAGCATTGAGTGCTATAAATTTCCCTCTCAGCACTGCGTTCACAGCATCCCATAGGTTCTGAAATGTTGTATTCTTGTTTTGCTTCATCTCAAGATGTTTATCGATTTTTCTCACAATTTCTTCTTTGACCCACTGATTATTTCAGAGAATGTTGCTTAATCTCCATATATTTGTGAATTTCCCTTTTTCTCCCTCTTGTTGATTTCCAACTTTATTCCATTATGATCAGAGAAAGTGCTTCGTATAATTACAAACTTGTTGAATTTATTGAGATCTGCTTTGTGACCCAATATATGAGCTATCCTGGAGAACAATCCATGAGTACTTGAGAAGAATGTATATCCTGCTGTTTGGGGGTGCAATGTTCTGTATATGTCTATTAGGTTTAGTCCCTTTATCATATTATTCAAGCTCTCTGTTTCTTTATTGATTCTCTGCCCAGATATTCTACCAAATGCTGAGAGTGTGTATTTAAGTCTCCAACTATTATTGCAGAGATATCTATTTCTCCCTTCAGTTTTGCCAGTGTTTGCCTCATGTAATTTGGAGCATCCTGGTTAGGTACATATACATTTATGATTGTTATTTCTTCCTGGTGAATTGCCCCTTTTATTTATATATAATGTTTTTCCTTGTCTCAAATAACAGCTTTGCTTTTAAAGTCTATTTCATCCAAAAATAAGTATAGCTACTCCACATTTTTTCAGTTACTGCATGTGTGGAATATCTTTTTCCAGTCTTTCACTTTCAATCTATTGGAATCCGTGGGTCTAAGCTGAGTCTCTTTTTCTTTTGTAGAAAGCATATAGATGGCTCGTCCTTTCTTATCCATTCTGCCAGTCTGTGTCTTTTGATTGGGGAGTTTAATCCATTAACATGCAATGTTATTACTGTAAAGGCAGTTCTTATTTTATTCATTTTTACCTTTGAGTTTTATCTGTCATATTTTATTTTCAACATTCTTTTGAGACTTTTAGTTACTTTTTCTGATATAATCTTCATTTCTAGACTCTCTTCCAAGCCTCTCTCTCCTATCTTTTCTTTTCAGACTGTAGCACATTCTTTAGTGTTTCCTGCAAAGCTGATCTCTTAGTTACAAACACTCTCAGTTTCTGTTTATCTGTGAATATTCTAAACTCACCCTCATTTTTGAAAGACAATCTTGCTGGATATAAGATTCTTGACTGAAAGTTTTTCTCCTACAGTATGTTAAATATATCACACCACTGCCTTCTTGCCTCTATGGTTGCTGATGAGAAATCGGCACTTAATCTTACTGTGTATCCCTTGTATGTAATGCACCGCTTTTTTTTTTTTCTGCACTCAGAATTCTCTTTTTATCTTTGGCATTTGACATTCTAATTAGTATGTGTCTTGGAGTTTGTCTATTTGGATTTATTCAGGTGGAAATACGTTGTGCTTTTTGGACACAGATATCTGTGTCCTTCAATAGAGTTGGGAAATTTTCTACCATTATTTCTTCAAATATACCTTACTCCCCCTTTCACATCTCTTCTTCTGGGACACCCATGACACACATATTTGTACATCTCTTGCCATCATTTAGTTTCCTGAGACCCTGTTTAACTTTTTCCATTTTTTTCTTCATCTGTTCTCTTGTATGTTCGCTTTCAGAGGACATGACTTCAAACTTACCAATCCTTTCTTCTGCCAACTAAAATCTGCTATTATATGCATCCAGTGTATTTTAAATTTCATTTGCTGTGCCTTTCATTCCCACAAGAGCTGCTATTTTTTTATGAATGCTTTCAAATTCTTTGTGTTCATCCAATGTCTTCTTTATATCCTTAATCTCTTTAGTCCTCTCATTGAATTTATTAAGGAGATTTGTTTGAACATCTGTGATTAGTAGTCTCAACTCTTTTATGTCATCTGGAAGTTTATCTGTTCCTTTGATTGGGCCATATCTTCATGTTTCTTGGTCTGGATTTTAATTTTTTGTTGGTATCTTGACCTTTGGCTTACTAGATGTATTTATTTTGGGTGCAGTTTCTTTCTTTAGTTTAGGATCTTCTTGTCCTTTCTCCCTTGCTGGTTGTGTAGCAGGAGCTGAGGATGTAGTTGGTGCTGTAAGCTGTGGAGCCTCAAGCTGCCTGTGTTGCCCCTGGAACCAATGAAGCTTCTCCTCTGCCAGGGGTAGGGGCAGAGCCACTGGGACTTTTCATCACTGGGACTGATGAAGCTTCATGCTTCTTCCTCCCCTGCCTGGGGTGGGGACAGAGCTGCAGGTGTGGGTAACAACCTGTGCCATGCAGGTTCAAACTGACCACAGTTGCCCAGGTAGACTGACGTAGCACCGGACCCCCTCCTCCTCTGCCAGGACTGGGGATGGACCCTCCAAAGTACCCAACAATCTAATCCGTTGGGCTGAATGCTCGTGCAGTTGCCCTGAGAGGCTGAGGGAGTACTGTCCCTTCTGCCCTTTAGTGGGTGGGGATGGAACCACAGGCACCCAACAATTGAGTCCATGTAGGCCGAAAGTGCCTGCTATTACCTGGAGAGGTTAAGAAAACACCAGACCCTCCTATCCTGTTGGGGGCTGGGTGTGGATCCACTAGTGCCCAACAGTTTGGTCCCTGTAGGCCAGAAGTGCCTGCTATTGCCCAGAGAAGCTGAGGAAACACCAGCCCCCTCCTATCCAATGGGGTGGGGTGGAGGTAGAGATGGAGATGGAATCAAAGATGCTCAACAAACCAGTTCGTATGGGTTGAAGGCACCTGTAGTTGCCCAGAAAGCCTGAGGAAACACAGCTTCTCTCCTATTCTATTGGGGGCCAGGGATGGAGTTACAGGTATCCAGGTATCCAGTCTGTGCCAGCCAAAAGTACCTGCAGTTGCCCAGAGAAGCTTATGCAGGTCCTGCCAGCTTCCTCCCTGCCAGAGGTGGGGCTGGGACCTAGGCTAGGGCTGTAACTCGATCTGGTTGGAAAGAAGCTGGCCCTAAATCACTGTGATTTTCAATCAGCCGGGCTTCCCCTCATGCCTGGGGAAGAGTTAAAATTGTGGCTACCAGCCTCTTTCTAACTTGGATAGTTTCAAACTTTAGCTGTTCTTAAGATTATACTTTAGCCAGCTGAATTTGCCAATCAGTAGCTGAAGTCTGTGGCCAACTGTCTCATCCTTCCCCGTTTTTGAGAAATGGAACTTCCAACTCCAGCCACGGAATAACTCCTGAGGTGGCTTGCACCACCAGTGCAGGATGGACACTGGCCTCCACAGCGTGGAGTGCTCTACTCACGAATCTTCACTGCAGAGGAGCAGTCTCCTTCCATTCTTTCAAGGATGTTGCAGGATGCTCTTCTTGTTTCCTGGGCCCCCCAAACAGATGCATTAGGTAGCTCTGTTTAGATTACTAACTGTCCTATAGGACGAGCTGACTCTTGGAACACCTTAGTCAGACACCATCTTTCCCTGCCTCCAAATCAGTGGCTTTTAGTGTAATCACAGGATTGTGCATTTGTCACTGCAATCAATTTTAGGCCATTCTCATTACTCCAAAAAGAAAATCCCCATACCCCTTAGCAGTTACCTATCAATCTCTCTATTCTTCCCCAGCCCTATATAACTACTAATCTATTTCTGTCTCTATAGATTTATTTGTATTCACATTTTATATAGATGGAATTAAATAATATGTAGTACTTTATGTCTTCTTGTTTTTACTTAGCATAATGTATTTAAATCATCATCATTATTATTTTAATTAGAGAAGTCGTAGGTTTACAGAAAAGTCATGCAAAAAAATATATTCTCATGCATCCCCTTACTGTTGACACTTTGCATTAGTGTACTACCTTTGTTACAATTGATTAAAGAATATTGAAATAGTACTATTAACTATAGTCCATAGTTAACATTAGGTGCATTTTCTCCATATACCATCCTATTATTAACACCTTGTAATAGTGTTGTACATCTGTTATAATTCATGAAAGAACATTCTTATACTATTAACTCCAGTCCATCATGCACAACAGGGTTCACTGTGTTAAACAGTCTCATGTTTTAACTTCTAACATACATGACCCAAAGCTACCCCTTTCAACCACATTCACATATATAGTGTGTGGCGCTGTTAATTACACTTAAAATAACATGCTACCATCATCACCATCCACTTCCAAACCTTTACAATCAATCTAAATAGAAATTCTTTACAAATTAAGCATCAGCTCCCCTTTCTCTACCCCAATCTTTCCCTTGGTAACCTATTTTCCAGATTCTATTTCTGTTAGCGTGCTTATTATAATTAGTTCATATCATTGAGATCATTCAATATTGCTCCATGTATGCCTTGATTATTTCACTCAGTATAATGTCCTCCAGGTACATCCATGTTGTTACATGCATCAGGACTTCATTCTATTTTATAGTTGAATAATATTCCATCATGTGTATATAACCACATTTTGTTTATCTATTCATTGGTTGATGGTCACATAGGTTGCTTCCATCTTTTGGCAATTGTGAATAATACCGTTATGAACATTGGTGTACAAATAATTGTTCTCATCCCTGCTTTCAGTTCTTCTGGGTTTATACCTAGTAGCAGGATTGTTGGGTCATATGATAATTCTATACTTAGCTTCCTGAGAAACTGCCAAACTGTTTTCCACACTGGCTACACCATTTTAAATATCTACCAGCAATGAATGAGTGTTCCTATTTCTTCACATCCTCTCCAACACTTGTAAAATTTTTTGTTTTTTTAATTGTAGCTATTCTAATGGGTGTGAAATAGTATCTCATTGTGTTTTTGACTTGTATTTCCCTAGTAGCTAGTGATGTTGAGCATCTTTTCATGTGCTTTTTAGCCTTTTGTATTTCCTCTTTGGAGAAATGTCTATTCAGGCCTTTTGCCCATTTTTAAAATGGGTTATTTGTCTTTTTATTGTTAAGTTGTAAGATTTCTTTATATATTCTGGATATTAAGCCATTATCAGATATGTGGTTTCCAAATATTTTCTCCATTGAGTGGATTGTCTCTTCACTTCTATGACAAAGTCCTTTGATGCACAAAAGTTTTTTTGTTTTGATGGGGACTCATTAGTCTATTTTTTCTTTCATTACTTGTGCTTTGGGTGTAAAGTATAAGAAACTATTGCCTAACGCAAAATCCTAAAGATGTGTCCCTATATTTTCTTCTAGGAGTTTTATAGTCCTAGCTCTTGTATTAAGGTCTTTGACCATTATGAGTTAATTTTTGTAAATGGTATGAGACAGGGGTCCTCTTTCATTCTTTTGAATATGGATGTCTAGTTCTCCCTGCACGATTTTTTTTTTTTTTT
>JAQZBX010006915.1:0-35195 GCA_029593785.1 Cabassous unicinctus | reverse complement strand
TTTGTTTATTTTTATTTACATTTTTATCCATTTCTACCCCTTCCCCCCTATTTTTGCTGTTTTTGTGTCCATTCACTGGGCAATTCTCTGTGTCTGTTTCCTGCTCTCTCTTCTCTTCCTTCTTCTCCTGTCTTCACCAGGATTCGATCCTGGCAACCTCTGATGTGGGAGAGAGGCATCCTACTGCCTGTGCCACCTTAGTTCCTGGTTTTTTGGTGTATCTTGTCTTGGCTCTCTCTTGTGTCACTTTACTGTTAAGTCATCATCTTGCTGCATGGCTTGGCAGGGCCTGACAGCGCACCCATGTGCGGGGCCTGGGGGGCTTATTGGCTTATGGGGCCTGAGGGCACACTCGTGCGCATAGTCTGGCAGTGCACCGGCTTGCAGGGCCTGGCAGCCCACGCGCCTTCTACATTTTTCTTTATTTTTACGGAGAGGTCCCGGGGATCAAACCCAGGTCTTTCCATATGGGAGATGGACGCCTAACCATTTGAGCCATATCTGCCCCCCTGTAATATGTTTTAAAGTCAGGAAGTATAAGTCCTCCAACTTCATTCTGCTTTCCCAAGATGTTTTGGTTATTTAGGGTCCCTTATCCTTCCAAATAAATTTGATAATTGGCTTTTCTATTTCTGCAAGGTAAGCTGTTGGAATTCTGATTGGAATTGCATTGAATTTGTAAATCATTTTGGGTAAAATTGACATCTTAATGATATTTAGCCTTCCAATCTATGAATACAGAGTGTCCTTCCACTTATTTAGGTCTTCTTTGATTTCTTATAACAATGTTTTGTAGTTTTCTGTGTACATGTCTTTTATATCCTTGGTTTAATTTATTCCTAAATATTTGAATCTTTTAGTTGCTATTTGTGACAGTTTGAGGCTGGGTGGGTCCTAGAAAATCATGTCCTTAGAGCTAATCCATTCCTGTGCGTGTAAGTCTATTGTAGGTGGGACATTATGAGTGAATTAGTTAAAGGACCTTGGATTAGATTGCGTGACCCAGGACGGGTTTTAATCTTCTTCCTGGAGGCCTTTATAGACAGAGGAATAAAAAGCCACAGACACATGAAAAAATCTGCAGAGATAGAGAGAAGCTTCCAGAAGTTGAAATTAATGAACCCAGAGAGAGAAAAGCCACAGATGTAGCAGCCTGAAGCTCAAAGCAATGAGGCTCAGGGGAGAGGGGAAAGACGAGCAGACCCTGCCATGTGCCTGATCACCCACAGCTGCAGGTCAGGGAGAAACCATCTCTAATGATGCCTTGATTGGAACACTTTCAGAGCCTCAGAATTGTAAGCTTTCAATCTAATAAATTCTCATTGTAAAAGCCAATCCATTTCTGATGGTATTGCTCCCAGCATCTTTTAGCAAACTAAAGCACTATTGTAAATGGAATTGTATTCTTGATTTCCTCCTCAACTTGCTCTTTACTAGTGTATAGAAACACCATTGATTTTTGTGTGTTGATCTTGTACCCTTCCATTTTGCTGAATTGGTTTATTAGCTCTGGTACCTTTGTTGTAGATTTTTCGGGACTTTCTCTAGATAGTATCACGTCATCTAAATAGTAATAGTTTTACTTCTTCACTTCTTATTTGGATGCCTTTTATTTCTTTTCCTTGCTTAATTGCTCTAGCTTGAACTTCCGGTACTATGTTGAATAACAGTGGTGCCAGTGGGCATCCTTGTCTTGCTCCAGATCTTAGAGAGTAATCTTTCAGTCTTTCACTATTGAGTATGATTTTAGCTGTGGGTTTTTCATATATGCCCTTTATCATGTTGAGGAAGTTTCTTTCTAATCATATTTTTCCAGTTTTTTATCAAGAAAGGATGCTGAATTTTGTCAAATGCCTTTTCTGCATCAATTGAGATGATCATGTGGTTTTCTCCCTTCATTTTGTTGATATAATGTATTACATTAATTGATTTTCTTGTGTCAATCCACATTTGCATACCTGAGCTAAAACCCCACTTGATCATGGTATATAATTCTTTTGATGTGCTATAGGATTTGATTTGCATGTATTACATTTTGTTGAGGATTTTTGCATCTACAGTCATTAAGGAAATTGGTCTGTGATTTTCTTTTCTTATAGTATCTTTATCCAGCTTTTGTATTAGGGTGATGTTGGTCTCACAAAATGAGTTAGGTAATGTTCCCTCTTCTTCAATTTTTTGGAAGAGTTTGAGCAGGACTGGTATTAATTCTTGGAATGATTGGTAGAATTTACCTGTGAATCCTTCTGGTCCTGGGTTTATCTATGTTGGAAGGTTTTTGATGACTAATTCAATCTCTTTGTTTGTAATTGGTTTGTTGAAGTCCTCTATTTCTTGTAGAGTCAATGTAGGTTGTTCACGTGTTTCCAGGAATTTGTTCATTTCATCAAGTTTATCTAATTTGTTGGCATTCAGTTGCTCATAGTATCCTCATACGATACTTTTTATTTCTGTGGGCTCAGTAGTAATGTCCACCCTCTTCCTTCCTTCCTTCCTCCCCCGCCCCCTTTCTCTCTCTCTCTCTCTCTTTCTTCCCTCCCTCCCTTCCTTCCTTTCTTTCTGTCAGCCTAGCTAGGGATTTCTCAATTTTATCAATCTTTTCAAAGAACCAACTTTTGGTTTTGTTAATTCTCTCTATTGTTTTTTTAATTCTTCAAAAGCTATTTTGAACCTTTTGTAAGGATAGCCCATATACTTAGGAGTTCCACTGTTTTACTCAAAGCTATATTCTTATCTAAAATCCTGGAAGAACACTACTAAAAATTGATGCTCCCTGTTATTTCAGGTTTCCGACTACTTATTTACACTATACTCACTCCTCATTCCATGAAGCAACAATATGAGCTGCTTCCCTACATATAATAGACCTTATACTTTATATGTATATTTGTTATCTTTAAGAAGAAAGACAATTTTCACATTGCTTTGGTGTTAGAAAGAAATCCGGTTTTGGAAGAAATGCAGCTCACCCGATTGTGGAGAAGATTTTATTTTCAATTTTGCAAGAAGAGGCGCAGACCACAGATATCTATTTTGAAGAGTAGTCACTGATTTTAAAGGAATAGCTTTAGAATTAGCTTAGAAATCCCCTGACTCCAAAAATAACAACAAGAACTTCTTTGTCATGGTGTCCACAGTTTAGTTTCACAGTTGATAATATTCTTGAGTAGCCACTGATATTCAACCCCAACCATATTGGCCTCATGGAAGCATCCAGTCAAGGATCGGCTGGGGGAAACAGTATCAAGGTAAGAAGTGGGAGGGGATGGGAGGGGATGGGAGTGGTGAGAAGGAACACATATCACCAAGAAGCAATTCCATTTCCTCAGTGACTTAGGTTGACACCGTCTATATATTGATACAAAAGGAAGGTGATCCTTGAAAGGTCAGTGATTAACTCTTGGGTTATATAGCAATGATGGCATTAATGAAAATGATGATAATGATAAAGACAACCTTCTGGCTTCTCTGGGCTCCTCAGTGTTTCCTTCTGAGGCAGAATAGTTTAGGGAATGAAAAGACAAACCTGGGACCTGACAGAAAACCACAGACTTGAAACACAGGGCCATGGAATTCCACCTGGATCTCCGCCCCCCTCCCCCCACCCCAAGGGAAAGAACCCAAGAACCCCATCAGGAAGCAGCTGGAAGAACCCATGAGAATTTTCCTTGATCCTCCAGGATCAAGGAAAGCCCCCGAAATTCTCAAGGGACCTTATCATTGGGCCCCCCGGAGGAATTGACGGGTGGGTAATCAATCAAAACAGAAAACAATTGGGACCCCTCCCCAGAACATTAGCAAGTGGGAGGAAGAATTAATGGTTTAAAAAGCACAGAATTTAAATTGTCCCCTTTTCCCTTCTCTGCCTGGACCAGCCTACAAGTATACCTGGGAACCTGTAATCTGTTATTTTCTCCCATTTCTCTTCTCTTTTCTCATTTCCTTAATAAACTACTGGCCTATCTAAACCGGTTTCTTGTTAAATTCATTTATGTAACATAGTCAGGAACCTAGAGGGAATCCGGCAACACTTCTACTGCTGAGCAACTTCAGGGCTCCTTGAGAGAACGGTTCCCCTTCCTCACAGGTGCCAGAGGAGGAGTGAATATGGATCAAGCTAGAATCCTCTTTACACTCTGCAAGCCATCACATAATGCAAAGGCTTAACAGTAAAGGAAATTACAAGGAAGGAGGAAAAAGCTAAAAATTTTTCCCAGAGTCCAAGAGGAACATACTTGAGAAGCCAAATCTTTCACAGCCACCTTATCCTAGGCATCCCCAAATCCTAATTGTATTCTCTTGCCTCAGGGCCACAATGTTCTGCTTTAGCCTCTTCTTCTTACCCAGAGGAAACATCCTGCTATTTTTCTGATAATTTTATTCCTTCCACAGAGGATTGTCTTGACCAAGGATACATCATTTCCCTTAGAAGTGCAATATTTCAAAGTAAAATAATACCTGGGTCTTAGCAGAACCGCGTGATGTGGTCTTTGGCAGCACTGTCTGGGATGGGATGAACTTCCCCACAAAGTATGGGGGAAATCCAAACAGGATCCCCTTCAAACTCATTCTACCAGTATGCATTGAAATTAAAGTTATTATGCTTCTCGTTATCCAGCAAGTAACGGATGAATCAAACATATACAGGTATCTGTCTCTTGGATAAACAGGAATTCTCAGACATGGTCAGATCTAAGCCAAAAGTTGCTAATTGTGACTGATTCCTAGAGATTTCAAAATCTGATAAGATTATGGTGGACTTGCACAATATAATTCAAAATAAAGTCTCTATTAAACTGTAAAACAAGTGTAAGCAGTTTTGATGTGGGTTCCCCCAAGAACCCAAAGGTTTGAGTGGGACAAAAGTTTGAGTGCAAGTAGTTGGAGATTGGGGAGCCAGGGGGGTTAGAGAAGGCAGTCAATAAAGAGTGGGTTATCACACAGTTAGACCCGTGGACAGCTGGATCTTAATCCCTCAGAGAAGACTCTGAGAGTAATGGAAAACTCATGCCTCAAGATTATCACACCTGAGGAATGAGGATGCCAGGGTATTTATACACCAAGTTCCTTCACACATAAGTTGAGGACTGCTCTGGGGTGGGAGGGTGATGGTGTTAAATTCTCAGGCACTGCCACCTTCCTGCATAAGTGCAAAGCTGCAGGAGAAGAGGCTTAGGCAAAGACGTGCAGGAGCTGGTGGGTAGAGGCAGACCCATGGGCACCAAGGTGGTGAAGGCAAGCAGGACACTGATAGGACAGGTGTCTGCTATAAAAGTACAATGTGGTTCTGACCTTTTGAAAAAAATGATAGGGGAACGGATGTGGCTCAAATGGTTGGGTGTCCCTCTCCCATATGGAGGGACCTGGGTTCGATCCCTGGGACCTCCCGGTAAAAAAAAAAAAAAAGATAATTACTTTATTGGTTTTTTTTTTCTTTAATTTTTTGAGATATTAAATAGAAAATTAAAAACAAACAGTGCTCTTCCTATGGTCATGCTCTAAGCATGTGCTTGGTCTGCTCAATGGGTAATCCAGCACTGGGGTCACAGATGCTTGCTTGGTCTGCAGTGTTATCAATTTTTTTAATTTGTTGCAATATGTTAAAATCAGGAGATTCACATAAATATCTATACTTTCACCTTATGAAAACTCAAATCTGGCAACACTGCTTTTATATTCCTGCATGGCAGTAATAGGCTGGAGACAAATTGCAACTGCTCCCTTGAGCTTAGTGTTCTCCAGTTTCCCACAGTCACCACTACTCCCTTTTGCCTCACACCTCACCAGCTTCTCATTTACATTCCTGCCTGGCTCCTATAGATATTTGGTTTTGTTACCATTGGTCAAAACTCCAAAGAAAGTAGATAAATATTTTCTTAACTGACCTATTTTGTTTAAACCTACCTCGCTCCCAGTGGAATAGTTCACATTATCATTTGTAGCCATGTATCCTTCACTCCTTCCTCACCCTCTTTCAAACTGTGCCCCATCAATCATGCTGGAAATAAGAAATCTATCCATAGCCAGAGTCAACTAACTAGTCTTTTCCTAAGGTCACTCAAAGATCGCATAGAATAGCACTGCCAATAGAAATAAAATGCAATCCACATCTATAGTTTAAAATTTTCTAGTTAATTAATATAAAAATTATTAAGGGATATTTTGCATTCTTTTCTCCATACTAAATCCTCAAAACCCAGTGTGCATTTTAAACTTCGTTCACATCTCAATTTGGGCTAGCCTTTTTTTTTTTTATTTTATTGAAGTATATCATTCATACATGAATATACATAAACAATAAGTGTATAATAAAAGTTGTGAACTTACAAAACAAACATGCATAACATCATATAGGGTCCCATATATCACCCCACCACCAACACCTTGCATTGTTGTGAAATATTTGTTACAAATTATGAAAGAATATCATCAAAATCTTACTAATAACTATAGTCCATATCTTACATTTGGTGTATTTTCCCCCCAACCCACCTTATTATTATTTTTTTTTATATTTTTGTTATAGAAATCGTGAATTTACAAAACAATCATGCATATGTGCAGAATTCCCATATAACACCCCTCCATCAACACACCACACTGTGGTGGAACATTTGTTACAGATTATGAGATAATGTCTTCAGACTACTACCATCAACCATGGTCCATAGCGAACATTTGGCACACATTTTCCATACTTCCCCATTATCAACACAGTACATCTTTGGTATTGATGCAAGAATATTTCAGTATTGCTGTTAACCACAGTCCATAGGTCACACCAATTGTATTTTCCCCATGCTTCTCCACATTCCCACCACCCTGCAATAGTAAAGTGCTCTAACGCACAGAAGGACACTCTTGCATCTGTACCATCAACCACAGTTCTCATCCACCTCTGGGTTCACTGTATTATTCTGGACTAGGCATATTTTAAGGGCTCAGTAGTCACATGTGGCTGATGGCTATCATATTAGACATTGAAGTTGTAGAAGTTTGGAAATTACCAATAAGGAACTAATTAAAGTCTCAGGCAAGGATCATGTTCTTCCTTGTCTGTGTGATCAGGAAGAGGAGCCTTGGTTCTTCCAGTTGTAATAACAACAGTAGCTAACACCCTAATTTATGGATGGCAAAACAAGTCTCATTGGACTTTTCTGTCCAGAAAAATAAAAGCTTTTCTGAATATGTCAGTAGTAGTGAACCACAATTGTTTTACCTACAAGTATATTCCTCAAAGAGAAATGGTGCCATGATAAAAATCACACTGAGTTACTCTGGAGACTGATGCATCAGTGAAATTACAACAACTAAGAAGCATTTACATATGAAGCATAAAGAAATAAGCCCAAAACCAGAGAATGTTTTGGAAAAAAATAACAAGTATTGAATTATAAAGCTGATTGAAGCCACTGTGCATTATTTTACATAAAAATATTAGTGCTCTTAAGCTTACATAAAGTAGCATTTTGAGTTGTTACCACTAAAGCAAACATATATAATTGCCAAGACATTAATAAAATACTGCATTAAAAAAGTGTTTAGAAATGTTGGGTGATCCTGCAACAAAAAAAGTCATTCAAGTACCACTTTCCAATGCATGGTGGCTAGACATATTTAGGAACTGGGTAAAGATATGGAAAACCAAATAAATTTAGCAAAGTATTATTCATTGCAACTTGAAAAAATATACATTTATTGAAAATGTGACTTTTATTACATTGAGATTTACACATAAGGGTGATACAGAGGAAGAAGGGTGTTTTTTTCATTGTCATTGAAGACAGGCAAAATTAGTTCTGAACTGTATGAAACTATGAAGGAATACAATGTCAACAAATGTGGTTTGAAGTTTAAATTTTATATGGTAGTATGTACTGATGATGCAGGTGCAATTACAAGAAAACATTTTGGAATAGTACATTAGCTATCTATTACTGCATAACAAATTGCCCCACAACTCAGCTTAAAGCAACAAACATTTATCCTCTCACAATTTCTTTGAGTCATGAATCTTGGAGTATCATAGCTGGGTGCTTCTGGCTCAGAGTTTCTTATGAGGTTGCAGCCAACCTGCCAGTCAAGGTTGCTGTCATCCGAGTTGGAGGACCCACGTCTAAGGTCACACACATAATTGCTGGCAGGCCCACTTTGGTTACTTACAGTTGGCTGGATATCTCAGTTCCTCACTCATGGGCCCATCATCAACTACCTAAGTATCCCCTGGACTGAGTGATGAGAGATAATCCAAGATGGAACTGCTGTCCTCTGTAACCTAATCTCAGAAGCAACATGCCATCACGGCTGCCATATGGAGACCAACTCTGGTGCAGTGTGAGAGAGGACTTCACAAGGGCATGCATGTCTGGAGATGGGATTATTGGGGACCAACTTGGAGTCTGGAAACCACAAATAATTACCAAGGTAGAAGAGGTTTTGCCAGGATGCCTGCAGTAATACACTGATAAACTCCTTCCTTTGTCAAGAAAGTTTTCTCTTCCCCCACCCCACCACCCCCTAAAAAGTCAAGGAATAATTCTTAGCACCATACTAAAAATTACTGTTTATGTTTAGGCTAATGATTTTAATTTGATATGACCCACTACTTATTGTGGGATGATATGAAAACTGATTATAAAAATACTCTTATTGCATGTTAAAGTAAAATATTGAAGGAAAATGTTCTGTTAAGAACACATGAACTACAGAAAAAACTCTTAAGTGTTCCGCAGGTCAAGAAGACATTCTGGTCTCATTTATTTTAAAACATGGATTGGACAAAAAAATTAATTCATTGCCTGGTAGCTTTGGTATTTCAAATGTTGCTAATATCCATGCAAGGAAGGAATGCAATGTGTTTTTTAAAAGTAGATAAGATCAAAGGACAGTTACAAAAGCTAGGCAGAAGTACAGAATTTCTATTTGTTATGACATATTTCATAACTTGAAAACAATTTTCAGTGAAGTTGGTGATGATGTTAATATTGCACATTTTTGAAGTTATCACTGACTACCTTATAAGTTTGATTAAAAATATGTTTTTATTTTATTTTGTTTCTGTTACCAAAAGAAAATCCATTTATAAGAAATTCATGGATACAAAATCTACCTCTTATGTTGAAAGATAATTTAAATTTAACTATATATTTACAGAGTAAATTGTTGGAACTGACCACTGGTGAAGGAGCAAAGATAAATTTTGAAAATACAACATTATTTGTTTCATTTTGGGCAATATTTAAAACTGAACATTTTAAATTTGCTGGAATTGCTTTGAAATATCTTCTGTTCTTGTCAGACTGGTTACTTTGCCATGAGTGTTACAAAACAAAACATAAATATGGTTTAGATATACTTAACCGCTAAGCATAATTAACCATTAGGTAAATTATCAAACAAAAAGAAAGTTCATTTGTCACACTAAAGCTCTTAATGTTATATACACCATTTACTCAAAGTACACACATAGGCCTTTAATATGGGAAAACAATTTTTTTTTTTTTTAGCAAAATTGCAAAATGACAAAATATTGCAAGTATGATATTAATTCTCCATATCATTATTGGCCAATAGAACAGTCTATGAAATGCTCTGTATCTGCATTTCTCAATATGGTAGCCATAGATGTCTACTGACACCAGAAATGGTACCAGAAATGTGGCCACTACACCGAGGAACTGAATTTTAAGTTTAATTTAATTTTATAATTAATTTAAATTTAAATAGTCACATGTGGCTAATGGCTACCTTACTGGGCAGTACAACATGTCAATGCTTAAATGCAAGCTTTCAGTTAACAATGTATACAGTTTTTGTCATTCATTTTTATCCTACATTTGTTCTGATTATATTTATTGACTTATGATGTTATCCCTGTTAAATCTAATAGTAAAAATTGGAGCTTGTATTCAGTATAGCTTATTTTCGCTTTTACTTTTATATTAATTTTTACCATGCTTTATTAATGTGTTGGTTCATGGTGGCTTGGGAATTTAAAAAGCCATTCCTTCACCACAGTTAGCACTGAGCTAGACAGATGTCACGACAAGGACAAAAGTCCTGTCTCCCCTGCAGGGATGTTTTTCTTTGTAAATTCACAAAACAGCATCCTGGAGAAGGAAGTGACTGATGGGTGCAGCAAATCAGGACTATTTTAGATAATGTTGCCAGGGAAAGCCTCTCTGAAATAGTGATGTTGGAGCTGGGAAAAGCATTCCAAGCACAAGGACAGCAATAGAAAAGTCTTTGGGGCTGGGAAAGGGTTTGGCATGTTCAAGGAACAGAAGGAGACCAGTGTAGCTGGACGTCGGGAACAGAGTGAGAGGACTGAGAGATGAACTGGAGAGGAAGGAAAGAGCCAGATTATGTTCTTCCCCTCTCCAGAAAGGATCTTCTCCTCACTTCCCCTCCTATGAAATAGATAAGAAGCTAATGTTCCACAGGCATGGACTGTGTTTGTTCCTACAGTGCCTTATTAAAAATGCACTTGAGGGAGCTGGTGAAGCTCAGTGGTTGAGCACCGGCTTCCCACATATGAGGTCTCAGGTTCAATCCCCAGCTCCGGTACCTCTCCCCGCAAAAATGCACTTGAACATACAACCAAATGTTATCTTACATTTGCCTTTGATTGTATAGAAATAACTATTCCTATGTTTGCAGCCCAGGAAGTGGGCTGAACAACATCAAAGCCCTTGATTATGACAGTCAATTCTCACAAGAAGTTAAGAGGCCTTGTTTTCATGCCACAGATGAAGATATAGGGCTCAAGAAGTTACATAACTTGCCCAAGTTGCACAGCTAACAGGAAACGAGTTCCAAGTCATGTCCTTTCAACTCAATTTCACTGCCCAAAGTAGTCCTTTTACAAAAATGTCTGTCTATTCTAGTTTGGTTTTGGCAATGATATAAATGGACACAGAAATAGAACAATTTTAGAGATTTTGCCTTTATTTTGAAAGTTCTTCTCCCGGGAATGAGGCCTGGAAATTGCCCAGGCAGTGAGCTGGGGACTCGTCAGAATCACCTCATTTGTTTCCCTTCTCTCAGGGATCACCGTCCTGCACTGCCTGCTGTCTGAAAACCATTGCTTCAGATATTTTGCCTAGTTTTCTAGTTGTTTAAGGCAGGAGGGTAAAACCAGTCCCTATTATTCCACCATGGCCAGCAGCAGAAGCTGCACCCAAGAGTATAAGTCCATTGAGTGTGGAGCCCTTTCTTATCTTGCTCATTGCTACAGCACATATTCCTATAAAAATGATTGGAATATAGGAATCCTTCACTTGTTCAATTAATGAGCCAATGAAGGAGAGGGAAGTGTTTTTTCCTTATGCCTGTTTTTTCTCCTGTTTGGGACAGAGTGGCAACAACCACTTTTACCTTGGTCATTGGAATAAGTTTCAGCCATCTCTCCTTAGCTGACTATCTGCTGGTGTAATTCAAAGTTTCTTCCCCAACTCACTTTCAGCCCCTCAATTTGGCTTTATAGTTAATGCAAGAAGCTGGAATTGGGAAATTGAAGAGATTTACCTATAGAGCACATCTTGGGTAATGATTTATAATGAGTATGCTCTGCCTAGTGTTTTAAATAAAAAGAAACATGGGGCAGATTTGGAGAGGTGCTGTTTTAGGAAAGCTAAGCGAGTAGAAATGTAATGTCATGGGGTGGATGTAGCTCAAATGGTTGGGCGTCTGTCTCCCACATGGAGGGACCTGGGTTAGTTCCCCTGGACCTCCCGGCAAGCGGGTGAGCCCCCAGGAACTATGCGTGGGTGTGCCACCAGGCCCCGTGCGTGGGTGTGCTGCACGCAGCAAGATGATGACATAACAGGAGAGTGACACAAGGGAGAGCCAAGACGAGACGTGCTGAGAAACCAGGAAGTAAGGTGGTGCAGGAGGCAGAACGCCTCTCTTCCACATCCGAGGTTCCCAGGATCGAATTCCGTTGAAGACCGGAGGAGAAGTATGAAAAGAGAGGGCAGGAAACAGACACAGAGAATTGCCCAGCGAATGGACACAAAAACAGCAGAAATGGTGGGGTGTTAAAAGTGGATAAAAAGTAAAATAAATAAACAAATCTTTAAAAAAAAAAAAGATGTACTGTCATAAGGTACTGAGTCCAGTCAATTCGTTGATGGAAAATAAAAAGTGGGGCACTGGGAAAATACGAAAGGAGAGATAAGAAAGGAGTCTACTTATAGAAGAACACAAACTATAAATTAGGTCAGTCCATAACAAAACAAGTGTATCCATATACAGAGAAAATTGTTCTCTGCTTTCATTTTCACATTCAGACACTAATTAAATTTTTTAAAAAGCAAGTACCATAATCAACATGTAAAACAGCATGTATGAGTGCATCTCTTATATGGTAGATGTTGTTACTTGTCCAAAAATCTGATTGTATTTTCAATGTAGAGTTTTGTTTGCTTGATTTGAGCTTATTACATTGGATTTTTTGTTACTAATATAAAATAATAGACACTTACTATAATAAGACAAACATAAAATACAGAGGTAGATAAAGAATAAGTTAGAGGCGAGTGGGTGTAGCTCAGTAGTTGAGCACCTGCTTCGCATGTACGAGGTCCTGGGTTCAATCCCCAGTACCTCCTGAATAAATAAATAAATAATATGCTTCCAGTTAAAAAAAAAAGAGAATAAGTTAGAAATCTCCCACCTTAATAGCAATCCCCTGAGGTAACCAAGAATAAACAATTTAATGCGTATCTTTCTACATCTTTCTCCATGTTCCTAGGAACATATATAAACATGTTTACATATACAGTAGGTGGCTCTGATTTTATTAAAATGTGAACAAATGAAATATATAACTTGTTCTATTCATTTAACAATATGTTAGTGACATCCCAACAGATAAATACATATAGATTTACCTCAGTTTTAATCTAGAGCAGGGGTTCTTAACAAGGGGTCTGTGAGCTTGAATTGAAATGCAAAAAAACATTATTCTTGTGGGGACGTGTCGGTGTGGGTGTGATATATTTATTAAATAATACACAGTATAGTGTGGACTTAGTAAGGGGTCTGTGGTTTTCACCTGACTGGCAAAGGGATCCGTGGAACAAAAAAGGTTAAGAATCCCTGATCTAGAGTATAAACTTAACTACAATTTATTCAACTGCTCCTTAAATGATGTACATTACAGTGATTATCAGGTTTCTGCCACCACATATAATGCTGCAGTAAACATCCTCGTGACTGCAGACCGTTTTAATTTTACTGTCACAGACATTTGAGCCTTTGAAATATAACCTTTCAAATGTCATTTCCTTCCCCGCCCCCCGTCCTCCCTGCCATTCAGATAATGTAGTGGAGGGACGGGAGACTGCAGGTGAGCTTTGAAAGTCAGTAATTACCACATACAGCACATGGCCAGCAGCGTCCTGCTACAATATTTACGTCCTATTCCATTGAGCTGGCACTCGTTGCTCACATGACCCAAATGCAGTTCTCACTCCAACACGAGCACAGCCTAAGCCAAACTGCATTGGCAGCTCCGCACATGCTCCGTCTGGCCCTCTGAATCCTCACTCACCCATTGATTTTTCTTTTGGTTTAAAGCAACATTCCAGCTGCTGAAGCTCCATGACCTACAATATTTTTCCGATCCAGATTCAAGGCAGGTGGCCCCCCACAAATATTATTCTTAGGGTTTGGGCTTCTTTATTTATTTGGAAGTAGGAGGTGTGTGATACACACAAGTATAGCTGCTGAGTGAGGCCATTAGATGTAACTCTTTCCCTGGCAAGTATTACAAGAACAGTATTTACTTATTTCCATCATTACCTTGACAACAACCTGCAGCTCTAATGCACATTTAATTCTCAAACAGAGGTCTTGGCAAGCACTGCTGTATCTGATTGTTGTTGACTGTAACGTGTGAGATGGTGTGTTTTCTCCTCTCTAGAGACTTGGATGCTTTTTGCCATTCTGATGGTAAATGATGAGACAGGCAACCATGGATTTCAGCACCCCATCTGTGTTTGATCAGCAAAAAGGTAGGTTTTTCAGCTGCTTTGACACATCTTCTGGTTATCAGCATCTTTAGTCCAGCCGTATGGATTTGCAGTTGTAAGGAGAGAATAGTGTGTGTGTATGCTATGTGAGATGTGGGATGTGGAAGGAGGATTTTGCATAGAAAACAAACCTGTTCTAAATGTTCATTTCTAATTTGACAAGCATTTGGAAGGGAAAAATAAGCTTATGGCCTGTCTGTCTTGTTGAATTGCTCCCACCTACAAATTTTAAAAATTGGGCTTCAAGCATACCAGCTGTTTCAAATAGTATCATCTTTATTCTAATTAGTTTTCTTCCAAATCTTAAAAAAAAAAAAGGTAATATAAGCAGAGTACATCATTAGTCTCTTTGCAGTCTCTTAACCCAAGATCTCATTATTTTACCTTTGTAAGTGTCTCTCAATTTCCATCAGGAATAGATGGTGACCATATTTACACTCTGGTTGATATACTGTCTCTTCCAAAGTTGTGTAATGACTTATCAGCATGTTATTATTTGCAATGACAAGGTTTATCTTCATAATTTCCAGCTTGGAGGTAATTTTCCACATAAAGAGGTTTCTAGGAAATAGACTCATCCTTTTAATAAGCATTTAGCTGTATAGCCTATGTGTGTACAGTTTGCACACATATATGCATATATACACAAATATATACACATGTGTATGTAATACCCATGTGTAACCATGCACCTTCTCTATGTATGTGCAGGAAATTCCCATTCTATAAATGTAATAAATATTTTTTTAGAATCTTTTAAAAAAATACCTGATATCCAAACAACTTTTATCTATGAATATTATTCAAGATCCTGAGGTCCTTGTTTTTGCTACCACCTGAAAATGGTGGTTTGTGAAAGCCTCATTAAACAAATTCATTGTTTCTTTCTTTTTCCCCTTTCCTGCTCTAGGCCACAGTGTGTTTATTAACCCTCAAGCTACAGCTGGATTCAAGGGTGAATTGTTTTAGCTCAGTGGGTTTCTCAAATACTAAATTTACATTTAGATTTCTGAGTAACTATATATGATATCGTTTATATAAATATATATATATTGATCTTCAGGTCTTAATTCATCCTGAATAGTGTGTGTAAGTGTGTGTGTGTGTGCCCTCAAATGTGCCGGTTCCCCCTGCATTTGGATATGAAGACGGTAGAGAAGATGATTGTTACAGCTGTGCCCACTACCATCCTCTTGTCTTTGTAAATTTTGTCTCATCACTGACGGCGATCATCAAAAGTGAAAATCTGCTTAGAATCAAAGAGCTCATACTGGCTGGAAAAAAATGAAATTGTTGAGTCAAAGAGATAAACAAAGGGTTTATTTTTTAAGATAGATTTGAGGGAGCTGGAGCTTTGTAATGAATTCATCTGTTCTAGTGTTGTGCCTTCTAAAAGTATATGGCCCAAAATCTAGCTATAATATTTATTTCTACTATTTATTTTCTTATAGTACCTTTCATTTGCACAATTGATAACATTTCTTCCACTCTAGGCCTAATCCCCCATCCCATGTGATTTAACCCTCTCCCTGACATCTCTCTCTCTCAACACTTTCATTCTAGAGGCTCTGTGGTGTAGTGGAAACAGCATGGGCTTCAGAATCTTACAGGCATAGATGAAAATGGCAGATCAGCTACTTCCTAGCTGTGTGATCTTGGCATGTTGCCTAACTTTCTGGACCTTTAATTTCCTTGGCAATAAAATGAAGAAAATGATGCTTACCTACCAGGGTTGTTGTGAGGGTGTAAAATAATGCATTGAAAAGTACCTGTCACATACCTGATGGGCAAAAGGTACTTGTAAATGGTAGTTGCCATTGTTATTATTATTGTTTTTGTTATTACCACACTGGACTCTGGGCTCCCTGTGTGCAAAATACTCTCCACCTCTCTATCACCAGCTTGAATTTAGTCCTGAGATCAAATGAGGACTTAGTTAATGCTGGTTGAATAGGTTACATGATTTTTTCAGAACCCCAGGGCACCATCCAGAGCAAGCCTTAGAATAATAAATAACCAAATGATACCTGAATAGTTCAGGTTAATTCCTGAATCTTCTTAAAAGCATTTAAAGCCACAATAAGTTTAAGGCCTTTACAAAGATTTTAAGCATTATATTATTGGGCAAACCACAGTGAAGTGACTTTCTCAAGAAACATCGAGCGTAGGCTTTAGTAGAGTGTTTATGGGTCAGAAAGAGAGACACCAATGACTACTCCAGGGGTGGGATCTCACGGCATGGAGGGTAGCAAGAACATAACAGTGCCTGCCGCTGGAAGAGTTAAAGCCCTAGGGTCCCAACCCACTGCACAGTTTGCAGGCATCCGGGTCACAGAGGCACTGAATGGAATAATGTTTACTCATATAAGACAGCACAAAGCCAGCTTCACTAGTGGGCATCGGTACCCCATGGTCAGCAGAGGCAAGGAGATGATCTGATCTATGCACATCCTTCGTGTGCCTAAGTGGAAGGACGCCACTCCCTCCCCTCCAGGAAGAGATATGTCAGCAGGTGGGGGCCAGGTGCATTACAAATTACATGCTCAGTCTGGGAATGTTTATACATGCTCAGGGCAAAAGGGGCAAGAATGCACAGGCAGACCACTATCGGAGATACCCCATGGTGGGCGTCAGCACACACTTACCAACCCGCCCTAGGAGCCAGGCTGACACATCTGGTCCAGAGCACAGGATTGATCTAAGGGTCCCAGGGACAGGCAGCAGGCCACACTCAGCTTCCACAGCTTCCCATGAATTCTGAAAGTCGGGAAAATGGAAACTCTAGTGGCCACGTGCTTCACCCGCAGAGGTTGACAAAAGATATTACATCCGGAAGGACCTTAGAAGTCATGTAATCCATTGGTTCTTGAACTTGACAGCCCATAAGAATCATGCGGGGAATTTTTGAAAATGCTGGTGCCTGGAGATTCCAATTTAATTGGTGTGAGGTGGGGCCTGTGCAAACACTTCCTGGAAAGTCCTAATCTGCAGCAAACATTGAGAACCACCCATCCAATCCATCCTAACCTTTTAGATGGGAATACTGAAGGCCAGAGAGGTAAAAAGTGGACCTTTTTTATTAATACAACACGCAGCTACTTAGTAATGGAGGCCCAGGCATTATCCACCCAGGGAGCAGAACAAGAGGAAGCTTCCTTTTCCTCAGCAGTCACTGGCCATGACAATGCCTCTGATGGTGGGGGTGAGCTGGGGTTTGGTTGACTTTGTCAATGGTGGTTCCAGAGAGTGGTTTTCATTGTGGACTTGGAAAAATATGATGCCTGATGACCTTTTGGGCTCAAATGAGGCAGGTTTGGTAAGCCTGAATCCCTCCTACTGCAATTTTCTATATTTCCCATTGGCTAAGCATAACAAGACATTTCTGTGCCAGGGGCTTGGTGACAGGTAGACATTTGTTCAAGACTTATCTCAGCCTCATCCCAGGTGCATGATCTTGAACAAGCTGATTGATCTCCCTTGACTTCTGTCTCCTCATCTGTTAAATGTGGTGTATTAGTCAGGCAAGGGGGTGCTGATGCAAAATACCAGAAATCTGTTGGTTTCTATAAAGGGTATTTATTGGGGGTAGAAGCTTACAGTTGCCAGGCCATAAAGCATAAATTTCTTCCTTCACCAAGTCCATTACCATGTGTTGGAGCAAAACAGCTGCCGACATTTGCCAGGGTTCAGGTTTCTTCGGTTCCTCTCTTCCCAGGGCTGCATTTCTCTCCGGGCTCAGCTCCTCTCTTTCTTCCACAAGGTCAGTTGTAGACTGCGAGGCACTCTAGGCTTTGCCTCTCCATGAGGCCAGCTGTGAACCATCAGGCGAACGGCTCATCTCTTTTCCCGGAGCCTTCTCTCCTTCCTCACGACCAAGGTCATCTGTGTGCTGACTCTCCTGGGATCCAGCATTAACACTCAGCATCAGAACTCCAACATCAAAACTCCCAACCCTGTCCTTTGTCATGTCTTTTATCTTTGAGACCCCACCCACCAAGGGGTGGGGTTCTACACCCTACTGATGTGGCCCAGTCAACACCCTAATCATAACTTAATCATGCCCAGATGAACAGACCAGTTTACAAGCATAATCCAATATCTACTTTTGGAATTCATAACTATATCAAACTGCCAAACTGCTACATGTCGATAATATTATATAGTCACAGGGTTATTGAGAAGCATAAAGGTCAAGTTATCTGACTGGCTTACTTTGTAAAGTTGTAAGGGAGGAAGCCTGGGTCTTCAGAACTCACCACCCCCTTTCTGCACTTTTTGGTTTTCACCATAACAACACCTCTCCTGGCCCCACGTGCTCCTCCTAGCTGTCCTCCCTCTCAAAACCCACTTTGTAGGAAACGATGTGTAGCAAAATCGTTTACTATAGAACACAGTGGGTCCTACTGAAGGAATTATGTATTACATAACTGAAGATACTTGCCTTTTAAGCTTTGTCTCTAATTGTGGAAAGAAAAGCTTTATGGCACCTGAAGAAAGCCTAGGCCTTGGGGAGGAAATGGGGGAGAGAAGGGTGGTCCCCAGGGCCTTGCCCACCCCTCTGTTTTGCTAAGAGTGAGGGAAACTCAGTCCTGCCAAGGTTCTGACAGGAAATGTTTTGATGAGGCTGAGCAGTGTGTGTGCGGGCTCCTGTGTGGGTTGTGGGCAACCGCTCAGGTTGTTTCTCTTGTAGAGCCCGTGAGAGAATGAGAGGAGGGCCCGGTTTTCCAGCCCAGATTAGTACAGTGTATTCATTTCCTAGGGCTGCTGTAACAAATTACCACACACTGGGGGGCTTAAAACAACAGACATTTATTCTTTCACAGTTCTGAAAGGCAAAAGTCCAAAATCAAGCTCCCTCTGGAGGCCCTAGGGGAAAGTCCCTCCTCGTGTCCTCCACCTTCTAGCTGCTGTGAGTGGCTGGCTCCAATCTCTGCCTCCACCTTCACACAGCCTTCTCCTCTGTGTGTGTCTCTATGCCGTGTGTCTGTCTCAAAACTCCCTCTGGCTCTCTCATAATAGATACATGTGCCTTTTGGGCCCACCCAGGTAGCCCAGGATAAGTCCTTCCTCCCACAATCCTTAATCACATTTTTGACACGTAGGTAATATTTATTCTTTTGCCATGTAAGGTCACGTTCACAAGTTCCAGGGATTCAAATGTGGACTTATCTTTGGGGCCACCATTCAACCCACTATGTACAGTGAGAGAGGTTGAATCTCACGTCCTTTCTCAGGAAGCAGGCAACCTTATAACTTGTTTTTTCGTTAAAGAGCCATCCTCACTTCAGTGAGGAGGCAATATGGCATTTGGAAGGTGGAGTGGAAAAGGCATCTATTTGGTGCAGACTCTGTGCAGGCATCTTAATAGAGTACTTACGGAAAAGAGCTCATGCTTATTGAGCACTTAGCAGAGCCAAGCTCCGTGCTAAGGATGGAATGTGAACTAGCTCATTGAATCCTCACATCAGCCCCACTATTACCACCCCATCTTTCCTGATGAGGAAATTCAAAAAGGTTGGGACTTACCCAAGGTTACCAGAAGGTAAAATGGCAAAGCTGGCATTCAAGCCAGAGCCTGTTTGATTTCAAGGCCCATGTTCTTTTGACTACAGCACGTCTCTTCCTTGGTTCACTACAAAGTTTAATAAAGAAATAAAACATCAACCAATAAAATTAAATTAAATTAAATTAATGGAGCATTTATTTTCACAACCAAACTGTTATCCCATTTTGTTGTGGATTTTTAAAGCTCCCACACACAGATGTGCTGGCTTTAAATTACAACTTTTAATCCAAAATGGGAATGCTAAAAAAAAAAAAAAAAAATTTAGTGCAAAGATTTGCACTTTGCTGAAAAAGCAGAAGTTGAAAATCGGGTGTGACAGCCAGATGCCTCTAAAGGAAGAATAAGCAAATTTTGAAAGGGGTTTGGGAAAACCGTACAGAAAATGTAGGCAAAGGAGACACGAAAGAACGAGGAATAATTTGGGCTTGGTTAATTATCTTAGGCTCACAGACCTTGAATGGGTACCAGGAATGGAACCTAGGACACTGAGGAGAATTTGGCGATTGATTTTCAGATTCATGGTCCAGATAAAGGAAGACTAGCTGACAAATGAACACACCACAGGTTTAGAAGCAGATTATCCATTGCTTCTGGGAAAATGCTCAGGTCCTGTCCCTCTCTTGGTCAAGAAAGCAGAGCAGGAGGGAAAAGAGAGATGGCGAAGAATTCTTTTTCCCAAGTTCTTGCCCATGGCAGATCAAGCCTACATAGACTGGCCTTTTTTCTGACTCCTTCTTAGCGCTGCCCCTATTTGGCACACAGTAAACGACATCCCGACGACCAGCTTCTGTGAAAGGGTGAAGCAGATCCGTCATTTCTAGAGTCTCTGCTGTGGATCTCATCTACTACCACCTCTGCCAGTCTCTGCCCCCCATAATCTGAATATTTCTTCCCCCTCCATCCTTCCTTCCCTCTCTAGAGGGAAGCCCCTGACTTATCTTAGACAATTACCATTCACGGTCTTTCAGAGAGCTGTGAAACTGCGAGTGATGGTATTCTCCACTAAAGGACAGCCCTACTGTCCTGAAGAAGGCTGGCCTCTTACCTGAGTATACATTCCAAGAGGGAGAACACTTGCAGTGGAATCCAGGATGGAATGAAGGCCCACCTGGTCAACCAGATCTCCTGAGTCAATTCTCATGCCGAGTCCCACAACTTAGCCAGATCAACTCAGCCGCTTGTCCAAATGTCAGTTGGGTCATCACACTCAACATTTCCCAACATCTTTATTCATTAATTCAACAACATTTCCTGAACATTTACTAAGCAACTGTGTTGGGTAACTGCACTCATGGATTTTCACTGTGAGGGAACCATTTTCATTCAGTGATATTGTAATGGAGCCTAAAAGGAAAACTACTATGCTTTTAGCTATTTTAATTACCAAGTCAGTGTGAAACAAACATCTCACCCATCCCTGAATATGGAGCAAGGTGAGAGTCTGGATGTGTTGAAATCCACAGTTGGTGTAAGGGATGGGGTACGGGCTAACAACCACCTTGCAGAAAAAACACATCCAACCAGGAAGCATATGTTTAGAACATTTTTATCTTCCAGAAAGCCTGTCGGTCATTCAGTGTAAAGTGTTTGCTGATTCTGAGCATTCATTTATATCATGAATGGACTACATCTCAGATTCTCTGATTTGTTTCTTAAAATCCTGCTTGTTTTACCTTAATATTAAGTTCCAACTAGGAAGTAGGTTCGTGGGCTTAATTAAGACCCTTTATTTTCTCTTTACAAAACTAGAGAATGCGCTTGCTCGCTAATGATGCTATTCTTATTTTATCAGGTATTTTGGGGGAGGAAGAGAAGGGATGATGTTCCGATCTACACAGGATATATTTCAATTTCTAAATGTGCCTTCAGAACTTTAAAATTATACACACATAATATTTAATAGTGTTATGATCATTTTAATTCTTTGTTTGAAAAATAATTTCAAACTTACAGACAGGTCATAAAAATAGTATAAAGAACACTTATATACCCTTTACCCAGATTTACCTAATGTCAATATTTTACCTCATTTGCACACTGTATGTGTGCATATGTGTATTCATTTTTATCTAATCTACTGTCTACATTCCAATTTTGTCATTTAACCCAATCATATTTTTTATACTGTTTTCCACTCTAGTACTAAGAATTGCAGTTAGTGGTGGGGTCTCTTTAGTCTCCTTTAGTATAGAACATTTCTTCAGACTTTCTTTGAGTTTTATTTCCATTGACAATTTTGAAGATTATGATCCGTTTTTTTTAATGGAATGTTCTTCACTTTGAGTTTGTCTGATGTTTCCTCATGATTCAACATAGATTATGCACTCCCAGCCAGAATGGCACATACGTGATATTGTATCCTTTTGGGGTTATCACAGAATTGCTGAAATCCTTTTTAATGATAACTTTTGGGATACAGGTGTAGCATTATGAAATGCCAATCAGGTTCTAACAACATTTCAAAACACTGGTTTGTTTGTTTGCTTTTCTAATTGTAAAAGTAATGCGATCTTCTTCAAAAAATGTAAACAACACAAAAGTGAATATAGTATAAAAAGTGCTGTATTCCCTTAAGTAGCAAAGGGTTGTGTTTTGAGAGTCTCTTAGTCCCAGTCTGCTCCCGGCTTCTCAGCTCCCAGGATGGATCTGTGGCAATTCACCCTCCATGCTGGGGTACAGGAGTAACTTCCAAAGAGAAACAGGAGATCAAGCCAAGAATATTAACCAGTGTCATATCAATCATTAGAAGAGAAAAAAAAAACAACCCTCTCTTATTAAGTAGTTCTTGTGTGTCAGGCAAGGTGCTAAACTCTTTAGTCCTGCCATCTTATTTAATCCTCACCTCAGCCTATGAGGGAGGCTCCTTTTTCAGTCCATCTAAGCTTGCATGACTTCCCCAAAGCTACACAGGAAAATGGGCAAAGCTGGCCTTTGACCTCAGGCTTCTGGTCCCCAAGCCCTCAGCACACTTCCCTTCATCACCAAGTAATACTTTCTGGATTCTGGCAGCTCACCCATGAGCCCCTTCCTGACCACTAGCACTAGAAGGAAAAGAACAGAGATTGTGGCAAGAGTCCTTGGCTCTCTGCTTTCCTCACCCTATGGCTGGCTGACTGGCTGCCATTTGCCTTGAGCGCAGAGTGATGGCCTTTGGAGCAAAGAATGGCACCAGCCTCCTAGGAGAAGGAGGAAGAGGAGGAGGCTAAAAAGGTAGAATTACACTGGAATGTGACCTGTGGAACTAAAGTGATGGGAAGGGGAATTTGCAAGGTCAGGGCTTGGCTTCCATCATAGAAGATTTTGAAGGTGGGTTCTTTATCATTTTCCTACTTGACCCATTTGTTCTGCTCAGCAAAAAGCTGACATTTCTCCAAGAGATAATTCAGAAAGCCATGATCCTGTAAAGAAGGTTATGCCTAAACAGCAGTAAATAAAAAGGCAAAAGAATTCTTTTCTTTGAAACTTGGCATCCTATGCTTCAATCTGGTTTCATCAACTTTACCCTTGAGATCATTTCTTTGCTCTCTGGTCCACACCAGTAAATCAGAACACAGCTGTTTTAAAAATCTTACTTTAAGAACTGAGACAGACATCTGAAATTCATCTAAATTTTTATTTGCTTTTATTGTTTTGATCACAATGTTATTCAAAAATGGTGTACTAGAGTTTTGGCTACAAGTAAGCTGACTCAGCATGGGCCAATGAATATAGGTGCCTGGTTTCAGGTGACCACTGCAGAAATCAATTTAAAGATGGATACTGGAAGTGTTTTGCCTTAGAATAGTAGTTCTTTTAGAATCTGAAGGAACCTTATTGAACATATAATCCATCCCCTTACTTTTTATATGTGAAAACTGAAACATAGAAGGGATAAATGGTACTGTGTAGTGAAGTGCTAGTGATTGTTATAAATGACTTACCCAAAGATACACGGGCAACCAGTCACCCAGGTCATTTATTAAGTGATTGTTAAGGGCAGGCATGGATGGTGCCAAATGCAGCCTGCCTTACAGAATTTGGACTTGCGCATACCCACGGTCATGTGAGACAATTTTATAAGATATCTCCTGTCAGTTCTGTTTCCCTAGAGAACCCAGACTAATACAAGGTCCCAACCCCTGGTCCTGTGGATGTGAACCCATTTGTAAATAGAACCTCTGAAAATGTTCTTAGTTCAGATGTACCCAAACCGAATGAGGGTGGGCCTTAATCCAATCTGGCTGATGTCCTTATAAGCAAAGGAAATTGGACATGGAGGGAGAGAAGCCACAGGGAACAACCAGAAGCTGGAAGTCAATGGAACCTGGAGGAGTTGCCATGTGATGGAAAAGCCAAGAACCAAGGATCACCAGCGGCGAGCCCCAGAATACCACAGTCTGCTGGGAGAAAGCATCACTTTGCCTACACCTCAATTTTGGACTTCTAACCTCAAAACCCTGAGCCAATAAATTTCCATTGTTGAAGCCAACTCATTGTATGGTATTTGTTGAGCAGCCAGGAAACTAAAGCAGTCAAATTTTAGAAGGGACCCAGCACAGTGCCTGGACAGAGTAAGAGCTACGTAAGTGCTGACTGTTATTTGGAAATGAAGTGCTGAAGAGAATGTTGCAATATCAGTGGATGCTTTTTTAGGCTGCTTGTGAGATGTTGTGCTGAAGAAATGATTGTGTGGCAGTTTTCACTAACTTCAGAGTTGTTCTGAGTCTCTTAAATCCTTCAAATGTGCTCCCAAAAATTCTAGGATTTGCAACTCTCCAGCAAACACAAAAAGACTCAGAGCTTCAACTGTGGACTGACCACAAGAATCCATGGAATGTAACTGAGATGGACTTTGGCTGGATCCCAGGTGGACGTGCACACCACTGCAGAGAGGATACAGAGAGGATCCTCGAGGGTCCCTGCTCCTGGAGCCTCAGGTCCGTGGGTGGGCTGCAGGAGGAACCTCATCTGAAGTGTTAATAATGATTTCTTTTATAATAAGGTTGCCATTACAAATTAGTGAGGAAAAGGAGAATTAGCCAATAAATGACAACTTAGAAAAAAATTAATTGTGATATACAAAAATAAAGCTTAAAACCTCCAGATTAGAGTTAAGTGTTAATAAATAAATAATGTCGGCGTGACTCCGCAGGCTCTGCTGCCGATCGCCAACCACCGCTGACCACCGCCGTTGTCTGCCGCCGCCACTGATCACCACCCCCGGGGCGGTTCCCTTGGCGATCGGGCGGTCGGGGGTCGAAGGGAGGGGGGTTGCGGCCCACCGGGCTCAGGCGTCCCTGAGCACAGCGAGCCAAAGGCCGGGGTCTGCGTCTCGAGCCGCAGACGAGAGTGGGGAGATGGACACTTCCCGGTTACCAGCAGACGATGAGTAAAGAATACGGAGACTATCGCACACTCCGGAGACTAGGCTGGGCTTCCAAGTCCAACTTTATTAGGCGGGCTCTGATATTTATACAGAGCGGGAGGGGTGGAGAGAAACAGGGGAAGGGTAAGGCATACTGGGCGGATTTTGATTGGTTGGGATGGGTTTATGTCCATATAAGGTATATGCTAGAAGGGGGCGGTGCCGAGCTGCGGTGGCCATCTTGAAGCACACGGCAAGGAGAGATTGCTACAGATGTCAGCAGCCGATTGGCTGCGGTAGCTGCAAAGGCGTCCGCTCCTGATTGGTTGAGGCATTCGGTGCCAAAATGGTGTCCACGCCTCGGTTTTCTTGGGCAGCGCGCTTAGAGCCTCCGTACCGCCCTCACCCTCCCCCACACCTCCTCCCACAAAATAAATATAAGGCTCCACAGGGATGACTTTTTTAATCATAAAAGTAATGTAATAAATCAAATATTGGAATACCTAAAGGTTTTGACTATGAAAATGCTGAAAATGTATTTTTAAAATACAACAAAAATAAACTGAGAACTTAAGCATCAAAGAGGGAAAACTATCTACGGTATATATGACAGATGAAGGGGTTAGAGTTGTGTCCTTAATGAGTATCTTAAAGCTCTTTCCATTCTGATGGGGGCCCCTGCCAAGCTGGTCATTACATGCTCTTCATATCACCCTGTACCTGGTCCTTCCTTTACTGTAGAATGGGAATATGTTTGGAGGGGGGCAACTTTATAAGTGAAGCAACACAATAGCCTTACTATTAACCAAACTTATGCAGGGTCTCAGAGAATTTCACTTGTTTTCTTCAGGTTCCATCAGTAGATTCCAATCCATAGAAAGATCACAATGTGGGAGATTTGGGCTTAGCATCACTAGCCTGGTCAACCTGTCTTGCTCCACAGCCAGCACTGACCCTGAACTCTAGCCACTATCCTAGTCCCTGAGGGCACTGCCCACCTCAGGCAGTAGCACTTCCCAGAACTTTCCCCCTCCTGTTCTATCTCTCCTGATTTGCAGCTGTTTAGATGTCTTAACACCTTAGCTTGCTCCTCTGGAAGCTGCCTTGTCTTTTACCTGGTCTATGTGTGGGTTTCCACTCATTTAAGCCATGTCCATTTTGGGTGCAGGAGACAGGTCAGATTCTGAAGATGGAAAGGGCAGAGACCCTCACGGCAGTGCAACCCCATGACTGCACACCCCCAAAACAACCACATCATTCAAGCTTCCAAGTTTGACCTCCTGCTAGCACTTTCCTTCCCACCCAAATTACATTTCACAGGGAGGTAGAGGGAAGGAGACTCCAGGAAAGGAAGTGCAGTGGAAGCAAACTCATTCTGCCACATAAGCCAAGTATATACAACATACCAAAATGTCAGCAATGACTAACTTTAAGTATGTTTTTTCTTCTTATCTATACTTTCATAATTTTTATAATCCAAAAAAATTGTAAGTAAAACAATGTAAAATGACAGACCAATTAAATAAGTTTTTTAAAAAGCTTCCCAGGTGATTCTAATGTAAGCCAGTGCTGAGAACCAGATATGTAGTCAATCCTCTCATCCACTCATTTTACAAAATAGACTCCTGATCCCAGTATAGTTCATGGTCACTCACTTGACTGATATGCCCGTTGTTCAAAAAAGACAGTTCTTTATGACATTCAGATTTGACTGACCTTCTGTTTAGTGCTGGTAAGTCATTTCTGCTGTCACTTTGTTAGATCTCACAAAATCCCTTGCACAGCTCTACTGACAAGGTCTAAACCAGCTATACTACATGCATAGTGAAGTCACTGTATCAACTCTACTTTAAATTCTCATAATAGGCCTTACAAAATTGTTTTAGCATGCAGAAGACTCTTCCTTCCATCACTTTTCCTAACTCTACTCCCAATGATTATGAAGAATGAGACTTCATTTCTTATATATGCTTCTCTTTAATTTGTCAGTTGGAAAAGAGTATACTCAAATCAATAAACACGTATTTGTCAAGAGTCTACAATATACCCAACACTATTCTAGCTTCTATTATGTCAAGTTTGGAATGTTTTTCTTTAATAAAGGCAAAACCATCCTGCTAAAATGAACACAAACCTTAATGAGGTCACAAGAAGGGTGATTATTCATCAAGTTGGGTTTTATTCCATGCCTTTTCTAAAGCAACAACAAAACCAAGGAAAGTACCAGCAGCAGTTTCAACATCGTGAGACGCTATTCCATTTCAATTGCCTGAAAAAAAAAAAGTCTTTAGGAACCCATGAGACATTCATCCAGGAAATCTCGATCCATGACCGTGGACAGAAAGCAAGCTCAGACAATATACAAGGTCAGTGCAATTTTAAAGAAAACTTAAACATAGGAGAGATCCTGTCCAAAGTGGGAAAGAATCATTAATAAAAAGGCAGAAAGCATAGTCAAGACAACCAGCACATTCCCTGGAAGGTCAGATGACCTCAACAAGGTTTCAGAGGTGATGCAAATACCCCCAGGAACACATGGGCACTGAGATTCAAAGAAAGGCAGTATGCTTTGCATCACAAACCTGGTTATGAAGAAAGGTCTGGTTGTGGCTAGGTGTTTACCCTTAAGAAAATATTGTTGTAAGACTTCCTCCCACAGAATGAGACCCTTCTCTTCCAGTCCCTGGGCAGGAACTGCTAAATAAGCTATGCATCTCTTCCAAGTTTCCTTTTGAGTGTTTGTTCTCTCAGGTGGTGTATGCAGAAAGCTTGGAGTTATTTTTCTCTTTAAAATGTTAGAAAGAAACTCTTTCTCCTCCATACATAGGACTGGCACTTTATAAAACATTCTTAAAATCTCAGCCAATGCTCCCTGAGGAGAAGATACAAGACACAGCAAAATGTTTCAGCTCACAAAATCTCTACAGCTGGTTGAGCATGGCAAAGGGCCTCATTAAGAAGAAAGAAGGCAGAGGTGCCTATCTATGCAAAGTAGTAATACTGATAATACCAGTTGACACACTTCGCATGGCTTAACTTGGTTAGCCCTCAGAACAGCCCAGTGAGGTAGATACTAGTATTATCCCATTGTACAGATGAAGAACTGGGCATAGAGAAGTTAAGAATCATCCAAGGTTAGACAGCTAGCAAGGAAGTGGCAATGCCAGATTCAGACTCTGGAGGTTGGGTTCCAGAGCCTGTACTCCCACTACTTTTCTATATTGCCTACATATATATATGATATATATGAGGCTACTTTTGTTTCAATGTCAGACAACTGTATGACTGTATCAATGGCCTTAAACTTGTCCCTGCATGGCCAGAATGTTCCAGGCTGGCTCTTAATTCTACTCAGCAGAACAGGTACCATCCTGGCTCAGTACTCCAGTCAAGGCCCACAGAGACTATTCATCACCAGGGGGTGGCAGTGTTTCCACATGGAGCTATTGGGGTGCCCTGAAGGCCTGGCACCCTCCCTAAAGATGAAAAGTCCTCGCGGCCACCTTATGGATAGGCCACTCCTGGCAGCCCCAAGGTTACAACTTCTTTACTGACCCTAAGGCATCCAGGTTAATCCTGTGGAAGGAGAGACCGATCTAAGTAAGTAGAATGTCCAAAATGAATCCATACTACCGGTGACTCTAGGTTGGTGGGTTTAGTCACCCAAGGACCCTCAGAATAGAATGAACCAAAGAAAGTTTCTCAAGACCACCCTGGTCTAGACTCTTGAAACTGCAATACCCAATCTGCCCTTGTGCTGACATGGCTCAGCAACAAATGCGTCACCATTTAAGAAGAACAAGTGCCAAGCTGACCTTGGATAATTTCAGCCAAGTGGGCCCAGTAAGTGATGCAACCAAGGCTTTTCCAAGGAACTCCACCATAGCCCAAGGGCAGAGCTGCTATGTAAAAATCCTGAACAGGACCCATATGTGTGATAAAATCTGAGAAATCTATGAGGAAGATCCTCTAATGCAAAATTTAAAAAAAAATTTTTTTAGTTCCTCCCCCCCCAGATGGCTCCTTCGCCTGTTTGCTCGTTGTTATTTTTGCTTGTTTTCTGCTTGTTGTCTGCTAGTTGCTCGTTGTCTGTTTGTTTCTTCTTTTAGGAGGCACCGGGACCTCCCATGTGGGAGGTGGGCACCCAACTCCTTGAGCCACATCCATCTGCTCCCTGCTCGTTTGTTTTTGCTTGTTGTCTGCTCGATGTCTGCTCATTATTTGTTTGTCTTCTTTAGGAGGCACCGGAAACCGAACCTGGGACCTCCCATATGGGGAGCCACATACACTTCCCAAAATATTTTTAATAGCCTATTACATGTCTGAAATCCCACAATTAAAGAGTTAGGCATTGGGATTGGTAAAATAATTTATGATACATCCAGAAACCAGTTAGGGTTTTTGACCATGAAAAATGAGGGAAATAAGTGATTCTAAGAATGTTTATCCTTACAAATTATAGGTAAAAATTAAGAAAAAAATTAAAATATGCACCTTTTTAAAATTAACAGGCCATTTATAAAGGTCTGAATTAGCAAAAAAAAATTTTTTTCTTTCCAGAACTTTGTGAAATATCAAGGACTTGTTTTCTCAGCTACAGACACAGAAGATTCTGTCTATTTTTAGGGTAGTAGTACATTAATGTAAAGTTAGTAAGGCAGCCTCATCTCCCACCACCTAAGAAAAAAATATATATAAATAGAATTTATATTCTATAAAAGAATATAAATTCAATTTAGAGAATTTGAAAAATAGAGAAAGTTCTGAAGAATATCCAAGAGATTATCTCTATGGACTTTTTTGATGTATGTTCTTCCAACCTTTAATACATCACACAGTTCGAGACAAAGAGACATTCTGCCTAGTTCTATTCAAACCATGCTCCTTCCCTAAGATGAATGGAAAGATAGATGAGAGAATGAGAAAGGAAAGGGAGAGAGGGAGGAAGGAAGGAAGGTAGGAAGGTAGAATTTATATGTTGTTTGCACAGCTCTTCTGGATAACTTAAGTGGGTTTGTGAACTTCAGTAGAAGAAAAAACTCCTACCCTTCTTTTCAATTCCATAAGGGCTATCAAGCATCCTTCTCTTTGTACCAGATATTTCTACATCACTCTTCCTCATTTCTACAGAAATTCTTTGTATGGTCTCCAAATTTAAGCCTATTTGCATTGACCACAATTTAGATTGGCTGTTTCTACATAACCTCTAGGAAAGCTCCTTCATTTCCTGTTTCCTAATCTCTCTGTGGTTTAGAATTATAACTCAGGGCTAGAGGAACTCTGTAGTACATTCTGTCCTGCATTACATGCCTTCCTTGCCCCATTTCCTACACTTTACTCTGGAGACTGAGTTTCTTCTACAGCTCACTTCCTTGGTGGCCATTTAATCAAGATTAGCCACCTTCAGTGCAGGAAACTCGCTGCCCCTTGAAGTGACCCAGACCACTTTTATAAGGCTGTAACAATTAAAATACCTGTGTCTCTGTCACAGTCATGCAACGGTATTTGTAACTGCGGTAGTCTCACAGAACAAGGCATCCATAACATTTTACACATTAAAAACTCTTTGAATGTCTGAAGGCTCCCATCATGACCCCATTGAATAATCTCGAGAGTAAACACTCCTATTTCCTTCGACTGTTTCTCATGTAACATGAATGAAGTCCTTTCAATACCCAATTGGTCACTTTCCTCTGAATATTCTTAAGACAACACATAATCCATGGGCCATAGACCTCAACAAGGCACCAACCAGTTGGGAATAGAAAAGGCACGTCGCCTCCCCTATTCTGCTTTCTGGACTATTTACTGATGCAGACAGAGTTACCACTAACTTTATTATCACACTTATTTCTATACAGCCAACTGCCCAAACTAAAACTTTAAGTTCTTTTCTAATATGCTGCTCTAAAACCCTATATCGATTAGATTCTTTCAGTGACCAAAATAAAACAAACAAAATCTATGCAAACTACTTAAGCAAAAAAAGAATTTGTCAAATATAAATATTCCAGTGGTGGTGCTGGCTTAAGGCAGGGCTTGATTCAGGAGTTCAAAGATGTCACCAGGTTGCAAGTATTTCCTTCTTTGGCCCAGAGCTGCTCTTCTCCTTGCATTGTCTTCATTCTGAGACAGGCTTTCCATTCATAAGATGTCCCCCAGGAAACTCCCAGGTTCATAGCCCATGGAACAAAGAGGGAATCTTGTATTGGGAAAATAAAATCAAAATCTCCTGCCAACCCAGGGAAGCTCTACACAAAAGAAGAGAAAGAAAACAGTTTGATTATTGAATAATCATTAAACTAGGATGTGATGTGCATTCCAGGCAATCTGCTAAAGATATTGCAAAGACAGAAGGGAAACTTACCCTTTTATATAGACAGGCAGACACAACCAATTACATACATGTTCTTAAGAGAAACATGACTAGTCCTTGAGGACAAGGGCCTCACAGCACCCTTTATCACAAATAGTTCATCTTAAATTCACCTGGCAATTAGGGAAGCTACCTGTGTTTTCCAAAGAAAAAATACATTTCTCACATATTTATGACAGGAAGTAGGTTTGCAACTGGAGCCAGGCACTGGCTGAAGTTAGCTTCCTACCCTTCCATGGAAACTGGGAGATGTAGGCACTACCTTCTTTGATGATTACATTTCAAAGAGATGGCTCCCAGGTCCCTCAAAAAACACTCTTGGGTTGTAAAAACTGGCCAAAGGTCTATTTAGTCTTTTTAAAGACACATACAACTCAAAGGGGCAGAGAAAGAATTTACAAGTTTTCTAAAGGAAATGCTCTAAGAAGGGGGTGGGGGGCGGGTGACTCCTTCCTTATTTGCACCAGGGGAAATATTTTTTTCTTTTTTCGACTTGTATTTTCCCTTACGCTTGCTCCCAGAAATTCCAGTCAATGTAGCATTGCCTTTCAGGAGCTCCGATTGAGTCCTGTGCCCACCCCTGACTCCATCTCTGTGGCCAACATAATGCTAGTGCTGAGCAGCTTAGTTCTAGGTTGCATGCTCCGTGCTTTAGCAAGGGATACAGTCAATCCCACTGAAAGTGGAGAGGAGGTGGTCCCGGGAACTAACCAGGTTAAGGTTACCAGCAGGATGAGGGGATGCTGAGCAGCAAAAACATTATGTCAATTATCCTTTAATTAGTTTATCTGGCTGTTTTATGGAATAAAATACATGACTCTATGCTTATACCTATTAAATTCAATCCTGCTGGAATACTTCTGGCAAGATCTTTTTGGGATCCTAATTCTATCAGGCCACGTATTCATTTGTCCCTCTCAGCTGTATGTACTCTGCCAGTGTCATGGCATGCCTTACAAAATTTTATTGCACTCAGCGATGAACAGGTTATCAACATGGAGCTCCTCCATTCATCTTCTTTCTCAGGCGATCCCATCACAGCGCCTTTGGATGTGGTCAGAACAGCCAGATACCAGGCCCATCTTTGTCTTTCAACCCATGTTCTGTTTCTTGTGCCCAGAGATATCACGCACCATCTTAATAAAACGTCTAGCCACCTAAGAAAATTTCTAATAGATAGTACATGTTCTATGCAGTGTATGGATTCTTTATCTAGTCTTCAGCAAAGAGAGACATTGTTCTCTCTGCTATCTGTTCACATGCCCCAGATTTCTAGTGCTCACTATATAAGCAAAAAAAAAAAAAAAGTAGCAAAGTGAATTCAAAGTTTACTTTGTGTCAGACCCTGTTCTAAACACACATAGGATTAAATATTAGCTTATTTAATCCTCATAATAACTTTATGATATAGGTTATCACCATTCTCTCCATTTTAAAGACAGGGAAGCTGAGACTCAGAGAGGGTAATGTGTATAAATTCATACAGCTAGTAAATACAAGCCAGGACTTGCACATGAGAAGTCTGACTCCAAAGTCCTTGAACTTACCACCAGAGGGGTGTTTGACCTTTGACATCCATCACCTCCCATTTCAGCCCCCAGGTAAATGTACAAGTGATTCTGCCCCACCATCACTACCACCAAAAAACAAACCAAAAAAATCAAAACAAAAAACCTACCATGGATAAATTAGAGATCAACCACTCACTTTACAAAACAGTTTTTGTCATAATAAGGGAATCATTTTCAATAACAAGCTCTTCTGGGGTCAGGTCAACTGGTTAGAAATCGTTAGCTTCCCAGGAATACTGGGACAAAAAAACCAAAGTGTTAGGACCACTGCCAACCATAGATTTATTAGAAGTATAAAGGATCTCTGCCCACATTACCATAAAAGTACAATTTAAAAAAAATTCTTGCACACATCCGTTTTCCCCTGAACAATGACTATGTTTAGGAGGGAAAAAATGTGTGGGAGATATTGTATGAGTAGATGGAGTTGGCACAGTATCTTACAGTGGGTCTCCCCGTGAGCACGGCTTGCTTTCCAGCCCTTCCAGAGCTCCCCTGGGGTTACTAGACTTGCAAGTTCTGATATCACCTTTGCTAGGACTGTTAATTGCTTCAGTCATGCACAAAGATATAATATAGGTGGCTACCAAATTCAAAGAGGTTCCATACAGTTCTGTTTCTTCTGGAAACACCATCTCATTATACCCCAGGTCTTTCAAATGAGGGGATTTTGTGAAGGGACTACATACACAGAATGAAGGCAGGGTTTAAAGAACAAATGAGGGATGTTGAGGAACCAGAGACTAACATCAGTAGGAAGCCATTACCACCCTTGGGGGAAATCGTGCCAGAGGGAGTCAGGGAGAGCTGGCACTGTGGAAATGGCGTGTCCTGGTAGGAGGGAGGCAGCTATTGCTAGAGACACTGTGCTAGGGAAAGAGCAGGAAGAAATGCCTTATCTTTCTCTCCTCTCCCTGTCAATGATCTGCCAGTGCCTCCTAGTGGCAAGCCAGAGGGCGAGAACATCTGAGTGATACAGTCAACAAGGGTCAGTGCCCCCAGGACAGAGAGTGGGGGTGATAAGTGTAGATTGGAAGGGCAGAGAGTAACCAGCACAATGTCTCTTTCAAAAGTGGGGAAACTGAGTCACTGAAGGAGAAGTAACATGTTTCAGACCATGAAGGGAAACCCAGAACAGGATGAGGACTGCATTTTCCTATCTGGTCTCACAGATTTCAGGTAGGCTGAATGCCTGGAGAGAGTCATAAAATCTCAGAGGCCATCTAATGCCTGCAGGCTCCTTTCCAATATAGGGTGGTATTACAACATGGCCCACAGTGGTCCACCTTTCTTCAGAAGTGGTGAGGGTTCATGTGATCAGCATGACTCAGCCTCCTGCCTGGATATGCCAGAGAGGTTTTAATGAATCACTGTGTGAGTGATGGTTTGGGTGTTATTCTTTCAGTGAACTCGGTTCACACACTCTATTCAGTATTTCTTTGTTTGATTCATGAAGGTGATTCATCTGAGGAAGTTGACCTGACCATGGTTTACCAGGCAGCATCTAACGGAGATGTCAATACTCTAACTGCGGTGATTAGGGAAGACCCTGCCATCCTAGAATGCTGTGACAGTGAAGGTGAGAGGTTTATGCACTTTAAATACTCCAGGCTGATCTGCCTTATCCTTTGGAGGTGGCCTTCAGACACGAACAATGTGAATAAAATTATATCTGACAGGCCACTTTGATAATGGAGGGACAAGGAATATCCTGTCTGTGGTGATGTGCAGGTATCTCATTACTTTTTACATGAGGGTCTTGGACACAAAGCTTTAAATTCTTTTCTATCACTTCTTATAATGAAGCCAGTTAGTTTGAGTTTGTTTACAACTCTTTTGTAGTGCTATGACCAAAGTAGATAGGCTAAGTAGTTAGAAAAGGGGTGTGGGGAGAGGAAGCCACTTTTGGTAGCAGTGGGTAATGGAAAAATGTGTCTGTAAAAGGTAGAGAGCAAGGACTTCTGCTTCTAGGAAGATGGACTAGACATACTTTTAATGTTTTTAGTATAACTAAAAGCCTTGGGCATTACATATAAAATAAATAAATAAGGATTCCAGAAGGTGGGGGAAAAAAGCAAACTGTCTAGGACCTTAGATACCAAGTGTAACCGTTGGGGAATTTGATGTAATTATGAATTCCAAAAATATAATTGGATCATTCCTGTAATCTAATCTGTTAATCTGGGCATGATTGAATTATGATTAGAGCATTGACTGGGCCATGTCAGTCAGTAGGGCGTTGAGCCCCACCCCCTGGTGGGTGGGGAATTGAATATAAAAGGCAAGGCAAAGAACAGAGTTG